>SJYC01007743.1:0-42817 GCA_006408675.1 Madoqua kirkii | reverse complement strand
AAAAACTCTGATGCTGGGAGGGATTGGGGGCAGGAGGAGACGGGGACAACAGAAGATGTTACGGCTGGATGGCATCACTAGCTCGATAGATGTGAATCTGAGTGAACTCTGGGAGTTGTTGATGGACAGGGAGGCCTGGCGTGCTGTAATTCATGGGGTGGCAAAGAGTCAGACTTGACTGAGTGACTGAACTGGTGGTTCAGGTGGTAAAGAATCCACCCACAATGCAGGAGACCTGGGTTCAGTTCCTGGGTTGGGAAGATCTCCTGGAGAAGGGAATGGCTACCCAGTCCAGTATTCTTGCCTCAAGGATCCTATTGACAGAGGAGCCTGGCACGGTACAGTCTGTGGGGTCGCAAAGAGTCGGATACAACTGAGCAACTATCACTTTCCATATTTATGTATACGTGTATATATTTTATGTTTTATACTTATCTACACACAGCATATATGTTTATGCTTGTATAACATACATGATATGTATGATGTATGAGTATGCCTGAACACTCTTTGTGGACTCTTGGAGTTGGTAATGGACAGAGAAGCCAGGCGTGCTGCAGTCCATGGCATTGCAAAGAGCTGGACACAACTGAGCGACTGAACTGAACTGATATCTTTACTTGGTGAAAATGGCATCTCATGAGTATCTTCTTTTAAAAATAATTTTATTTATTTTTGGCTGTGCTGGGTCTTTGTTGCTGTGCTGGCTTTTTCTAGTTGTGGTGAGTAGGGGCTACTCTTTTGTTGTAGTCCGTGGGCTTCTCATTGCAATAGCTTCTCTTGTTGCACAGCACAGGCTCTGGGGCATGTGGGTTTCAGTAGTTGTGGCACGTGGGCTCAATAGTTGCAGCTGCTGGGCTCTGGAGCACAGGCTCAGTAGTATGTGAGATCTTCTGGAACTAGGATTCGAATCTATGTCTTCTGCATTGGCAGGCAGATTGACTTGCATGCAGATTACTCAGGAAGCAGGTAAGGTAGTCTGGTATTCCCATCTCTATAAGAATTTTCCACCATTTGTTGTGATCCACAAAGGCTTTAGTATAGTCTTCTGCATTGGCAGGCAGATTGACTTGCATGCAGATTACTCAGGAAGCAGGTAAGGTAGTCTGGTATTCCCATCTCTATAAGAATTTTCCACCATTTGTTGTGATCCACAAAGGCTTTAGTATAGTCAAAGAAACAGTTGGTTCAGTTCAGTAGCTCAGTCATGTCTGACTCTGTGACCTCATGGATTGCAGCACGCCAGGCTTCCTTGTCCATCACCAACTCCCAGAGCTTGCTCAAATTCATGTCCATCGAATTGGTGATGCCAACCAATCATCTCATCCTCTGTTGTCCTTTTCTCATCCTGCCTTCAATCTTTCCCAGCATCAGGGAAATCAGTTCTTCACATCAGGTGGCCAAAGTATTGGAGCTTCAGCTTCAACATCAGTCTTTTCAATGAATTTCAGGACTGATTTCTTTAGGATTGATTGGTTTGATCTTGCAGTCCAAGGAACTCTCAAGAGTTTTTTTTCAATACCTTCAATAGTTCAAAAGCATCAGTTCTTTGGCTCTCAGCCTTCTTTATGATCCAGCTCTCACATCCATACATGACCACTGGGAAAACCATAGCTTTGACTAGATGGACCTTTGTTGGCAAAGTAATGCCTCTGCTTTTTAATATGTTGTGTAGGTTTGTCACAGCTTTTCTTACAAGGAGCAAGTGTCTTTTAATTTCATGCCTGCAGTCACCATCTGCAGTGATTTTGGAGCCCAAGAAAATAAAGTCTATCACTGTTTCCATTGTTTCCCCATCTATTTGCCATGAAGTGATGGGACTGAATACCAATGAAGCAGAAGTATTTCTGGAACTCTCTTGCTTTTTCTATGATCCAATGGATGTTGGCAATTTGATCTCTGGTTCCTCTGCCATTTCTAAATACAGCTTGAACTTCAGGACGTTCTCAGTTCACATACTGTTGAAGCCTAGCTTGGATAATTTTGAGCATTACTTTGCTTGCGAGTAAGATGAGTACAATTGTGCATTAGTTTGAACAATATTTGACACTGCCTTTCTTTGGGATTGGAATGAAAACTGACCTTTTCCAGTCTTGTGGCCACTGCTGAATTTTCCAAATTTGCTGGCATATTGAGTGCAGCACTTTGACAGCAGCATCTTTCAGGATTTGAAATAGCTCAACTGGAATTCCATCACCTCCACTAGCTTTGTTTGTAGTGATGCTTCCTAAGGCCCACTTGACTTTGCATTCCAGGATGTCTGGCTCTAGGTGAGTGATCACACCATCATGGTTATGAGTCACTAAGATATTTTTTGTATAGTTTTTCTTTGTATTCTTGCCACCTCTTCTTAATATCTTCTGCTTCTGTTAGGTCCATACCATTTCTTTCCTTTATTGAGTCCATCTTTGCATGAAATGCTCCCTTGGTATCTCCAATTTTCTTGAAGAGATCTCTAGTCTTTCCATTCTATTTTTTTTTCTCTATTTCTTTACATTTATCCCTTAGGAAGGCTTTATCTCTCCTTGCTAATCATTATTATTATTATATTTAATTACAGATGCAACATGATGGACGTGAGTTTGAGTGAACTCCAGGAGATGGTGATGGACAGGGAGGCCTGGAGTGCTGCAATTCATGGGGTCACAAAGAGTCAGACACGACTGAGTGACTGAATTGAACTGAACTGAACTGACAGATGCAACATGAAGGACATTTAAACCATCCAATTATACTAGGTAGATGGAAATAACTCTTAAGAATAATTAATTCTTTTTTGTATTAGATGGGTGTTTACTACATAAACTTTGCTCTGTTTAATATCCAGAGACTTAGTGAACTTAACTTTAGGTAGGAAATGCCTTGCCAGAAAGTATCCTCTATATATGCCTGCTAAGTCACTTCAGTCGTGTCTGACTCTGTGCGACCCCATAGATGGCAGCCCACAAGGCTTCCCCGACCCTGGGATTCTCCAGGCAAGAACACTGGAGTGGGTTGCCATTATGTGTGTGTAAATACTGTGTATATATACACACTCATTTGGCATT
This sequence comes from Madoqua kirkii, assembly GCA_006408675.1. Classification (NCBI taxonomy): domain Eukaryota; kingdom Metazoa; phylum Chordata; class Mammalia; order Artiodactyla; family Bovidae; genus Madoqua; species Madoqua kirkii. Next base: position 39,770 of record SJYC01007743.1, on the reverse strand, counting down.
TGTGGTTATAAGTCTGATTGTTTCGGATATCCTATGCCAATTTCTGAAGCTGATTAATCAGATTTGTCTATTACAAGTATTGGTACAAACAAAGCTATGGCTGATTTGGAGCTTATGTTGTCTAGGGAGTATGTCAGATTAAACCCTAGGCTCTTTCACCGATATATTTTTGGTTTTGACACACAATTGCCTATGTATGTGATTTAATTATGTATAATGTCCTATTTATAATATGAGTTCATTAACGCTTGTGTCTGCCACAAGTTATGTTCCTGGTGCCCAAGTGCCTAGTTCCTATGCCCTAGTGCCCTAGTGCTACAAGTTAAGTTCCTAGTGTAAGCCTAAGCTTACAATGAAAGGAGGTATTCTCACCAAAAACTACGGCAGCTACTCCCTGATTTGGTGGACATGTTTGCTTTGTCATTTTATCCAAATAAAAGTAGACAATGTTACACAAATAAACAACTGCTTGGTATAATAGTTTAACAGGTATTATAAATAAAATACATCAGAAAATGAGCTAGTAGGTTATTTGTTACTATTGCTTTTTCAGTGATTTTCAGGAATTTGTATTTGAAAACAAACATATGGACAAGGCACACATAATTTTGTTATTTTCAACAGGGGGAGCCCAGGGAATGCTTAAAGAGCTGTGAGGTAAGTCTGTGTGCTTGCCTGGAGGTGATTTTTGTTGCATAGCAACAACCAGAACTGTCCTGGAGGAAGAATCATGAGTACTTCAAGTTCCCTTATATTAAGTTGGGGCTCATTTTCAGCAGCAGTAACTTCCAAGTCACCTGTCAGATAGCATGTGATCAACATTTAGTAAAATGAAATTCAGAATAACGTTGTGAGGGATACCTTTTTGCTTTGCCCCAGTAGAGAGACTCAGGGTAAAGACTATATTGCGATCTTAAGTGAAGGGACCACGATGGCTCTGCTTCAGTTTTTACAGAAGGTTGTCTCTGTAAATCCCTTTCCTGCCCTATCCCTTGAGAAAGGACTACAAACCTAAACATCAAAAGGAGAAACATCTCTCTGTTAGATTTGCGCATTAGTCCAATTCCCCACAATTAAAGCTGTGTATTCTGTACATTTCTCATCAAGTTTAAATGAGGTTGTCATCTTAGGTCCTGTGAGGTTCCTGACCCTGCTTGACTTGGGACCGACAGCAGGAGACAGGGGCAGCTGAGCAGATGCTCCATCCCCTGTACCCCGGGCTCCGTCTTTAAAGTTCTCTGTCTGTAAAATGCTGGGAGGTTGTGTTTTCGTTTAAAATGAGGAGGCCAGTTCTGCTGTCAGCGTCTGGCTGACGTTTTTTCTCCTTCCCGATTCAGTCTGGAGGGGCTTGTCAGAAGGCAAGTTAAGAGCCTGGATGAAAACGTGTCTCAGGCCACGTGACAGCCACATCTAGGGGTGGCAAGAAGGCAGCAGCTACCCCTTCAGGGGTGTCCTCAGGGCCGCTGGGGACGGAGGCTAGAAAAGCTTCTTGTCCATGGCAGTTTGCAAGCCGGCCCGAGGCGATCCTGGCCGAGGGTCTTCCTCTAATGCCACCCTTTCCTCCCTCATCCCAGGAGTCCCAGGTTCCCTAACCCCAAGGTTGGGACTTGCACTATAAATTGCACAGCCGAATGGAACTCGCAGACTGCTGGCCTCTGGCCCGTAAGCGCATGCGCGGCCCGTGCGCTTACGTCAGAAGACTCTCCCGGCCCCTCCCCTCCCGCAGGAATCTCTGTGGGCGTCCCCGCGGCGCGTACCTGAGGCGCCGGTGTCTGAGCGACCAGAGCCCTAGTCAGGCTTCTCTAGAGGGCAAACATGTCGAGGCTTCGAGCTCTGAGGAGGGCAGCGGCTGGTATGCTTCCCCATGGTCCTCCTCCTGTGACCTCCGGGCTGGCAGGGTGCTCCCTGCATCAGGGTAGATGAAGCTTCGGGGTGGGTCTGCTCGTCCTGTGGGGACTGGACGGCAGGTCAGCCTAGTCAGGAAGGCATCTGCCTCTGGCCCAGAGCCAGGAATTTGCTGTCGCTCTTGACCCCTTGGTGTCCTTCTGTTCCTTCGACGGATTTTACCCCCCAGTGTCAACTGTGTGACTTTAGAGTTAGCTGAATTTCACCTCGTCTCCACGCACACCTGTGTACAATTAGTAAAAGTTCGTGTAAAATGCAGGTGTGTAAGATGACTGGGAAGGCAGTATTGATTCAATTCAATCGCTCAGTCCTGTCGGACTCTTTGAGACCCCATGCACTGGCACACCAGGCCTCCTTGTCCATCGCCAACTCCCAGAGTTTACTCAAACTCATGTCTGTTGAGTCGATGATGCCATCCAACAATCTCATCCTCTGTCGTCCCCTTCTCCTCCTGCCTTCAGTCTTTCTCATCATCAGGGTCTGTTCAAATGAATCAGTTCTTTGCATCAGGTGCCCAAGTATTGGAGTTTCAGCTTAGCATCAGTCCTTCTAGTGAATATTCAGGACTGATTTCCTTTAGGATGGACTGGTTCAATCTCCTTGCCATCCAAGAGGCTTTCAAGAGTCTTCTCCAACACCGCACTTCAAATTGATACTTCAAAAGTATCAATTCTTCCTCACTCAGCTTTCTTTATAGACCAACGCACATCCATACACTACTGGAAAAACCATAGCCTTAACTGTATGGACCTTTGTGGGCAAAGTAATATCTCTGCTTTTTAATATGCTGTCTAGGTTGGTCATAACTTTTCTTCCAAGGAGCAAATGTCTTTTAATTTCATGGCTGCAGTCACCATCTTCAGTGATTTTGGAGCACCCCCTCCCCAATAAAGTCTGTCATTGTTTCCACCGTTTCCCCATTTATTTGCCATGAAGTGATGGGACCAGATGCCATGTCAAAGTAATGTCTCTGCTTTTTAATATGCTGTCTAGGTTGGTCATAACTTTTCTTCCAAGGAGCAAATGTCTTTTAATTTCATGGCTGCAGTCACCATCTTCAGTGATTTTGGAGCACCCCCTCCCCAATAAAGTCTGTCATTGTTTCCACCGTTTCCCCATTTATTTGCCATGAAGTGATGGGACCAGATGCCATGATCTTCGTTTTCTGAATAATGTGTTTTAAGCCAGGCTTTTCACTCTCTTCTTTCACTTTCATCAAGAGGCTCTAGTTCTTCTTCACTTTCTGCCATAAGGGTGGTGTCATCTGCATATCTGAGGTTATTGATATTTCTCCTGGCAATCTTGATTCCAGCTTGTGCTTCTTCCAGTCCAGCATTTCTCATGATGTACTCTGCATAGAAGTTAAATAGATGGGTGACAATATATAGCCTTGATGTACTCCTTTCCTGATTTGGAACCAGTCTGTTGTTCCATGTCCAGTTCTAACTGTTACTTCTTGACCTGTATACAGATTTCTCAGGAGGCAGGTGATATGGTCTAGTATTCCCATCTCTTGAATAATTTTCCATAGTCTGTGGTGATCCACACAGTCGAAGGCTTTGACATAGTCAATAAAGCAGAAGCAGATGTTTTTCTGGAACTCTCTTGCTTTTTCAATGATCCAGTGGATGTTGACAATTTGATCTCTGGTTCCTCTGCTTTTTCTAAATCCAGCTTGAACCTCTGAAAGTTTACAGTTCATGTACTGTTGAAGTCTGGCTTGGAGAATTTTGACCATTACTTTGCTAGTGCGTGAGATGAGTGCAACTGTGAGGTAGTTTGAGCATTTTTTATACTTTGCATTTAAAATACGGGTCATGTTTGCCAGGGTTTTTTTTTTTAACTTCACAATATTGTATTGGTTTTGCCATACATCAACATGAATCTGCCACCGGTGTACACATGTTCCCCATCTTGAAACCCCCTCCCACCTCCCTCTCCATACCATCCCTCTGGGACATCCCAGTGTACCAGCCCTGAGCATCCTGTATCATGCATCGAATCAGGGTTAATTTTTATTCTGGTGATTTATGTGTGGATAAAGATCAGTGAGCCTTCACTCTTCACTCAGTGCATTCTCTCTCTGTATCACCACCTCCAGTCTAACCTTATTCAGCACTAATTACAGAGAGGATTTCTCAGTTACTCAGAGGAATGGGGGCACCAAACTAGATAATGAAAATTTTCCAATGCTCTTTTCCCTTTTTATGAATTATATACACTTCCTGGTGCTTCTTGCTATTTTCAATTATATATATTTCCTATTGCTGGAAATTGATTTAGGTCTGTTACATACCACTCCACCCAAATATAATTCCTTCTGATTAATCACATTAAGAATAGTTACTTTCATACTATATTGATGTTTATACTTTTATTATTACATCATTATCTTGTTTCACACATAACTAGACACATAATACATAACTAAATCCAGTTACACAATAATTACATTTATGCACACACTGAAGTGATATTACTTATACTATTAAAGCTAAGGAAGGCTATGGTCTGTGGTTGCATTGATTGTGCCTTTGCAAAGACTTTTGAATCTTGTGTTCAGAAGAAGGGAGGCTTTTAAAATAAGTAATCCCAAAGATGATGGGTCAGTTTTCTAGTTGATGGGCATCCATATCTAATCAAAAAGATAAAAAGTGTCATCTGTACCTGGACTGGATCTTTTTAATTTCTTAGACTTTTTCCCTCTAGAATTCTCAATTCTCTCATTCAACCGGTATTACTTAAATTCTTTTATTCTTCGTGCATTTTTCCAAAAACTGAGGTGCAGAGTTGAACAAAAGACAAAGTTGGTGTCCTCTTGGTTTCCTCAAGTTAGAGGAAACACATGAACAAATGAAGGAAATATATATTGAAAGTAATAGTCGCCCAGTCCTGTCCAACTGTTTGTGGCCCCATGGGCTATACAGTCCATGAAAATCTCCAGGCCAGAATACTGGAGTGAGTAGCCGTTCCCTTCTCCAGGGGCTCCTCCCAACCCAGGGATTGAACACAGGTCTCCCACGTTGCAGGTGAATTCTTTACCAGGTGAACCAGGGATGGTATTAGTAAATATGATGAGGAAAAACAAGTAGGATATGAGAAAAAAACAAGTAGTATATAAAGTGCTGAAGGGAGGTAGCATAGACTGGTACCTGTTTTCAACAGCAATTCTTCTCACACCCCACCTTTTTTGAAAGTTAGCAACAGAACTTATGCAGCTAGGTGCAGCCATGTGACTAAATCCTGGCCAGTGGGATATGTTAATGCATTTATGACCTACTGTACTGATCTTAAAGCAGTGTTGGTTGTTGCCCTTTTCATCTCTATTTCTGCTTGCTGAAATTGGATGTAATGTCTGACTTCTTGGAGTATGAGGGGAAACCACATCCTGAAGATGGCAGAATGATGAAGCAGCATAAGTTCTGACATCATGGAACACCATACTAGGAGCCCTGCATTGCCTGTATCTCTCTGTACTTGTTTTTTACGTGAGAAATCATTTTCTTGTGTTTAAACCTATGATTTGATCCACTGTCCTTCACTCAGTGTACCTTCTCAATCTGGGCACTTTACAGGCCCCCCAAATATTTGTGTTTCTTGGAGTTTTCTCCTTCTCTTGCTAGTCTCTGGAACTTCTGTGACTGAAACATTCTGCCTCCACTTAATTTCTCATTTTTCTTTTTCTATTATATCTCTACTTTTTTAAGTACTAAAATATTATCTTATGAGTTGTCTACTGAATTGTAAATGTCTACTTTCTTGATATTCCCCAGAATATTTTTATCTTTTTTAAAATAATATTTTTTTCATGGCTTAAATATTTCTTTATCTTGGACATTAATTACAGGCATTTATTTTAGTCATTGCTTTAAAGCCTTGTTCTGCAGTATTCTTTTTCTTTCAAGTTTTATTATATTTTCTCATTGATTTCTTTTCTCTCTTGATACTGGGTTTTTCCTATAATATTTTTATGTTTGTGATCCTTGATTGTCAGTCAGTTCACATTTTGGACAGTGACAAAAAGAAAGCTGAGGGCTCTTTGAATACCTGGAGGAAAAGGGATGTCAAACAGTGGTCCTCACTGTAAGGTTTTCTGACTGGATCATTTCAGTGCTTGGGAATGGCCAGCCTCATTGTTACAGTGTATAAGTCATTTCTCTTAGCCTAGCCAATTACTTCCATGAGGAATCTTCCAGGGTCCTATCTGTGAGTTCTATGCCTTACTGCCAGTTTCCTATGACTGAGAAAGGTAGAATGCTGACTGTCTCAGTATTTGGTTGATAATTATTTACATAATTTACTTGTTTAAGACTAGTTTTGACACTGTCAGTTATATCTGGTAATCTGGAATGTCATTCAACCTTTCAAAAATGTATTAAATAGGATATGCTAAACTGCTATAACAAAGACACCAACATGTATGTCTCAAACATAACAGGATTTTATTTCTTGATCCTTAAGATCTAAAATGGGTTTTCCTAGTTGGCAGATAGCTCTTCTGTACGTGGTGAATTAATGACGCAGTATTCTCTACCCTGTGACCCTTCCATCCTTAGAGCTCCATCATCAACTGCATCTAGTCAGCAGAAGAAAGAATTTCTAAGGAGAAAGTACTTACCAGATAGTGAAGAGTAAGTTATAGAAAGAAAACATTGCTAAGTGCTAAGAAAGTTTCCTCCGTTTCTCACGGTTTTAATTATCCTCAAAACTCTGTGATTTAAGCCTCATCTCCAAGTGAGAAAGCAAAATTTGTGAAAGAGCAGAAATTTTCTCATTTTGACTGCTGCTAAGTGGCACATCCAGGGTTTAAGGCCAGATTTTAAACCCTAGTTCAGTTTACATTTATTTTAAATCAGTGGAGTAATCAATTAACTTTTTAATGTTTTATCTTTACTTGATCATGATGGATTATTTTTACAGCATCTTTATAATTTGTTATGCTTTATTATTCTCAACATTTTGTGGTGGACCAGAGTATTAATAATGCAAGGGGCCAATAGGATGTATCCAAACCCATGGGACCCATTGTCTCTTTTGCCCCTTGTTATGTCCTTCAGGTAGTTTGAGCATTCTTTGGCATTGCTTTTCTTTGGAACTGGAATGAAAACTGACCTTTTCCAGTCCTGCGGCCACTGCTGAGTTTTCCAAATTTGCTGGCATATTGAATGCAGCACTTTCACAGCATCATCTTTCAGGATTTGAAACAGCTCAACTGGAACTCCATCTCCTCCACTAGCTTTGTTCGTAGTGATGCTTTCTAAGGCCCACTTGACTTCACATTCCAAGATGTCTGGCTCTAGATTAGTGATCACATCATCATGATTATCTGGGTCATGAAGATCTTTTTTGTACAGTTCTTCTGTGTATTCTTGCCACCTCTTCTTAATATCTTCTGCTTCTGTTAGGTCCATACCATTTCTGTCCTTTATTGAGCCCATATTTGCATGAAATGTTCCCTTGGTGTCTCTGATTTTCTTGAAGAGATCTCTAGTCTTTCCCATTCTGTTGTTTTCCTCTATTTCTTTGCATTATCGCTGAAGAAGTCTTTCTTATCTCTTCTTGCTATTCTTTGGAACTCTGCAATCAGATGCTTATATCTTTCCTTTTCTCCTTTGCTTTTCATCTCTCTTCTTTTCACAGCTATTTGTAAGGTCTCCCCAGACAGCCATTTTGCTTTTTTGCATTTCTTTCCCATGGAGTTGGTCTTGATCCCTGTCTCCCGTACAATGTCATGATCCTCATTCCATAGTTCATCAGGCACTCTATCTATCAGATCTAGGCCCTTAAATCTATTTCTCACTTCCACTGTATAATCATAAGGGATTTGATTTAGGTCAAATAGTAAAGTAATGCTCAAAATTCTACAATCCAGGCTTCAGCAATACGTGAACTGTGAACTCCCTGATGTTCAAGCTGGTTTTAGAAAAGGCAGAGGAACCAGAGATCAAATTGCCAACATCCGCTGGATCATGGAAAAAGCAAGAGAGTTCAAGAAAAACATCTATTTCTGCTTTATTGACTATGCCAAAGCCTTTGACTGTGTGGATCACAATAAACTGTGGAAAATTCTGAAAGAGATGAGACTACCAGACCACCTAACCTGCCTCTTGACAAATGTGTATGCAGGTCAAGAAGCAACAGTTAGAACTGGACATGGAACAACAGACTGGTTCCAAATAGGAAAAGGAGTACGTCAAGGCTGTATATTGTCACCCATCTATTTAACTTCTATGCAGAGTACATTATGAGAAACGCTGGACTGGAAGAAACACAAGCTGGAATCAAGATTGCCAGGAGAAATATCAATAACCTCAGATATGCAGATGACACCACCCTTATGGCAGAAAGTGAAGAGGAGCTAAAAAGCCTCTTGATGAAAGTGAAAGAGGAAAGCGAAAAAGTTGGCTTGAAGCTCAGCATCCAGAAAACAAAGATCATGGCATCCGGTCCCATCACTTCATGGGAAGTAGATGGGGAAACAGCGGAAACAGTGTCAGACTTTATTTTTTTGGGCTCCAAAATCACTGAAGATGGTGACTGCAGCCATGAAATTAAAAGACACTTATTCCTTGGAACAAAAGTTATGACCAACCTGGATAGTATATTCAAAAGCACAGACATTACTTTGCCGACTAAGGTCCATCTAGTCAAGGCTATGGTTTTTCCAGTGGTCGTGTATGGATGTGAAAATTGGACTGTGAAGAAGGCTGAGTGCCAAAGAATTGATGCTTTTGAACTGTGGTGTTGGAGAAGACTCTTGAGAGTCCCTTGGACTGCAAGGAGATCCAACCAGTCCATTGTGAAGATCAACCCTGAGATTTCATTGGAAGTAATGATGCTAAAGCTGAACCTCCAGTATTTTGGCCACCTCATGTGAAAGGTTGACTCACTGGAAAAGACTCTGATGGTGGGAGCAGTTGAGGGCAGGAGGAGAAGGGGACGACTGAGGATGAGATGGCTGGATGGCATCACGGACTCGATGGACGTGAATCTGAGTGAACTCCGAGAGATGGTGATGAACAGGGAGGCCTGGTGTGCTGTAATTCATGGACTCGCAAAGAGTCAAACACGACTGAGCAACTGAACTGAACTGAACTATGTCCTTCAGGATATTGGCTAGGGTATTCTCAAACACATTTTATGACTGAAGCTCAGATGTCCTTCTATCTCTTCTGAAGGTTGACAGAGGCATTGTTTATAGCAAAGCAGCACGACATAGATTAAAATTCCCTCAAAATCATTGTGCTGTCTTCTGAAGATAACTTAATGGCATTAGTTGAAGTAGTCTTTATATTTGAGATAATTTTATTCTTATATAGACACTGGATATTTAAAAATATAGTTCTCAATTTACCCAAGTTTTTGGAATTTTTGGAAGTTCTCACTTACGACAAATAAACATGGAAAACAGGGAAAAGTCATAACTTTACAGGTTGCCTCAATATAAATTCTATCTCATAGTATTTCTTATTGAATAGGGGTCCTGAACCTGTTAGTGTGGAATGAGGTCTGTTAGTAGGTTCATGTGACTAGAGTTTCATTTGTGATTACCTCTCTTCAGTGAGAGCTAGGCCCTAATTTGGATGGTTAATTCTTTCATCATTCCTATTTAGCTGCCCTTCTCATTTTAAGAGTTTCTAATAAACATTCTTTTTTAAACATTCTTTTCAAACCATATAACTTTTTTAAATTTTATTTTTACTTTATTCTACGTTACAATACTGTATTGGTTTTGCCATAGCCTGGCGTGCTTCGATTCATGGGGTCGCAGGGAGTCGGACGCGACTGAGTGACTGAACTAAACATATCAAAGCAGTCCTAAATGTTATCAGAAAAGAATTCTTACAGGAAGCTGACTTGAAATACTACATCATATACTTAAATGATAGGAGGAATATCTTGAATATTTACCTTCAAGTTGAAGCTTTCTGAAAAGATATTATTACAAATTCTATAACTTTTTAAAAATACAAATTTATTTATTTTAATTGGAGCTAATTACTTTACAATATTGTATTGGTTTCACCATACATCAACATGAATCTGCCATGGGTGTACACGTGTTCCCCATTCTGAACCCCCCTCCCACCTCCCTCCCCATACCATCCTTTTGGGTCATCCCAGTGCACCAGCCCCAAGCATCCTGTATCCTGCATTGAACCTGGACTGGTGATTTGTTTCATATATGACATTATACATGTTTCAATGCCATTCTTCCAAATCATCCCACCCTCACCCTCTCCCACAGAGTCCACAAGACTGTTCTATACATCTGTGTCTCTTTTGCTGTCTCGCATACAGGGTTATTGTTACCATCTTTCTAAAATCCATATATATGCATTAGTATACTGTATTGGTGTTTTCCTTTCTGGCTTACTTCACTTTGTATAATAGGCTCCAGTTTCATCCACCTCATTAGAACTGATTCAAATGTATTCTTTTTAATGGCTCAGTAATACTCCATATCATCTATTGATGGACATCTAACTTTTAAATAATTTAACCTCTTACTTTGTGCTTCATACAGAAGTGACTCTGTTTTGAATAAACAGAGAGCTTTGTTTTCTGACACTTGTAAATCTATGATACTGGGCTCTGATATTCCCAGGTGACTCAGTGGTAAATAATTTGCCTGCCAATGCAGGAGATGCAGAAGACATGGGTTCTATCCCTGGATGGGAAGATCCCCTGGAGGAGAAAACGGTGATCCACTCCAGTATTCCTGCTGGGAAAATCTCATGGACAAAGGTGCCTGGCTGGGTACAGCCCATGGGGTCGCGAAGAGTCAGACACGACTGGGCATGCATGCAAAAAAATTGGGCTTTAAGTACCTTTTATAATAGACAAACACTAATAGCGGTAAGCCTGCCTTCTAGATGATGTACAGCTGAGAATCATACTGGATCCTAAATCCTACTGGGGCCTTGGCCGGATCTTTTCTACACTGCACACTGCATTCTGCTATGTTGTGGGTCTTTCAGTGAAAGTCACCAGTAATCATACACTCTGTTTTACAGGCAAGCATGAAATGTTAAGCAAAAACATGGAAGAAGAAAATACATATTACCAAGTTGCCCAATTACTCCTTAAAATTTCACCTGTTGAAAACTGCTCATATCTAACAGAAAAATGGGAAAAATACTACTTTATCTAATAGCTACTGATCATATCCTATTCCATATTATCTCCTATATTCCCACTACATAGTTTTTAAGGATATCTTTTTCTCAAGTGTGTAAATATAAATTATGGATAATTATGGAATCCTAAATGAAGATATTTAGGTACTTTGAAGAGGACACTTGATTAACTCTGATCAATGAAATTGCTTTCACCCATGCTAATGCACTGCAACACAATGTGACAACAATTGTCTTTGTTGGACAGTTGGTTTAAAATCACAGAGTAGTTTACCTAATTTTTATTTTGAAAACCATCTATGAAAAACTAGCAGTAATTTGATTAAATAATTTTTAATATTTTGCCACATCTTCTTTTTTCTTTCCCATATTAAAAAAAAAAGTTTTTACCAAATCACATGAAAGAAAATGGCAGAGACCATGAAATTTCATTGCTGAGTATTTTAAAGTATATCTTCTCTCCCAAAACACATTCTTCTACATGATCCCAATAGGATTTAACATGAGTGTAATACTACATATGATCTACAACCCAAATCTAGATTCCTTCCAATTGGCCTAATATATCCTCTACAGTTATTTTATTCTCATTCAAAATCTAGTCATGAAGGATATCTTGCAATTAGTTGCCATTTCTTCAGAAATCTGTGTGCATGCTCAGGCTTGTCTAACTCTTTGCGACCCCATGAACTGTAGCTGCCTGGCTCCTCTGTTTTGGGATTTCCCAGGCAACACTGGAATGGGTTACCATTTCCTCCTCCAGGGGATCTTCCTGACCTAGTGATCGAACCCATGTCTCTTGCATCTCCTGCATTGGCAGACAGGTTCTTTACCACTGAGCCACCTGGGAAGCCTGCCCTTTCTTCTAGTCTCTTTAGTGACGCTGACATTTTTGAAGTGTCCAGGTTAGCTGTATTGAAGAATATCTACCAATTTGGATTTGTCTGATTGTTTCCATAAGGTTAGATTCAGGAGAATCACTTCTGGTAAAATAAATTCAGAGGGGACTGTCGTGTTTTATGTGTATACTGTATCAAGGGGTAAATGACATCCGTTTGTCCATTCTTGGTCCCTGGGATAAGCAGGTGTCTGCTTGTTACCACCCTATAAAAGGACTTTGCCCTCCTTGTATTTAATAAGCAATCTGAGGGCTGACATGTAGAGTTAGTGTGACCATCCTGTCCCCATCAACCATCCACCCAGGGGTGGATTATCCTTTGCTTATTCTTATTAACAGTAGCTGCAGAAAGTGACTTTATAGTTCTAGCCTTTATTGTAATCATTTGCTCATATGCTTCAATAAAACAGCTTTTTCTTCTAATTACTGACTCTGTACACACTATGGGCTCATAGATTCTTACTCAATGTGCTCTAATCCATAACATACATTAATACCTTTTATCTTCAAATGATACACAAGTTGGGCCAGTGGGTACCCCTAAAACCTCGCTTGTATGTCCTTATGTGTGTCTACCTGCTTTTGAGGAATTCCTTGTTTTGGGGGGACAAAATATCCCAGGCTTAACAGATACTCCTCTAAAGTAGTTCAATCAAGAAGGCTTTACATAAAAATAAGACTAATTCAATTTCAATGCAGTGATTTGAATTGAAGCACGAACAATTAGAATAGTGCTCAGAACACAGTAGGTGCCAGGCAGCATGATAGGTGTCTTCCTTAACTAGTTTTGCCACAGTTCAAAGCTTCTGTGCAATTCATAAAAATTCAGACTTTTACAAATAGATTTTTATGTTGCTCTTTCAAATTCATCTATTTATTATTTTAATCTTTGTTCTCCTTCATTCTGTTTATTTCCACATGGAAATCATATAGATAGGAAAACTCCAAAGGATTTTTTTCTTTTCTCCAATGTGGTACAATCTTGGATCACTGATTAATGCCAAAATATGCACATATAGCACAGCATAAATCCCCCATATAGTAAAGCCTTTTACAATTCCTAAATTTATAAAGGGAAATAATGTAAAGAAATGCCTGGCCTTTTATTTTTTGGTAAAAAATTCAATAGACCAACCTCACTTTATAAGCAAATGAAGCACTAGTGAAGTTGCCTCTGAATGAATCACTGAGAGGAAAGAGAAACTGAAGAAGAGTGTGATATTTGAAGAGGTCACAAAGCAAGTAAAATATGGGGTCTTGCAGCCTTCAAGTTATTTATTTATGTATTCACCTTAGAATGTGTGGGTGGGTGTGAGGTGTGTGCTTGTGTGTAGTATATGTGTATGCATGTGCTTGCACACTGGGGGTTAAAGACAGGATGCCCAGCTAACATTTACTCAACAAAGACTTATTGTACTTCCTCTGAGTGAGCACTGCTGTATTTTCCAGGAATATAAGGACCCAGATAACTAGACATGTCTCTCCCTTAGGGATGAATTAAACAAGTTTCACAAGTAAATGTGAATTTGCAACTAGCTGAAATGAGGGATGTGCATGTCAACTCAGTTGCTCAGTTGGATCCAACTCTTTGTGAATCCATGGATGGTAGCCATCTAGGCTCCTCTGTTTCTGGAATTTTCCAGGCAAGAATATGGAGTGGGTTGCCATTTCCTTCTCCAGGAGATCGTCTCGACACAGGAATCGAACCCACATCTCCTTCATTGGCAGGTGGATTCTTTACAACTGAGCCACCTGTATATTTCAATATATATCCATATTTATAATGAAGATCATGGCATCCTGTCCCATCACTTCATGGGAAATAGATGGGCAAACAGTGTCAGACTTTATTTTGGGGGGCTCCAAAATCACTGCAGATGGTGACTGCAGCCATGAAATTAGAAGACGCTTACTCCTTGGAAGAAACGTTATGACCAACCTAGATAGTATATTCAAAAGCAGAGACATTCCTTTGCCGCCTAAGGTCCGTCTAGTCAAGGCTATGGTTTTTCCAGTGGTCATGTAGAGATGTGAGAGTTGGACTGTGAATAAGGCTGAACACCAAAGAATTGATGCTTTTGAACTGTAGTGTTGGAGAAGACTCTTGAGAGTCCCTTGGACTGCAAGGAGATCCAACCAGTCCATTCTGAAGGAGATCAGCCCTGGGATTTTGGAAGGAATGATGCTAAAGCTGAAACTCCAGTACTTTGGCCACCTCATGCAAAGAGTTGACTCATTGGAAAAGACTTTGATGCTGGGAGGGATTGGGGACAGGAGAAGAAGGGGACGACAGAGGATGAGATGGCTGGATGTTCGATGGACCTGAGTCTGAGTGAACTTCGGGAGATAGTGATGGACAGGGAGGCCTGGCATGCTGCGATTCATGGGGTCACAAAGAGTTGGACATGACTGAGTGACTGAACTGAACTGAAGCATATATAAATAAATCCATACTTATATACATGGATATATAAAAATGGATACTATATGGATACATGTATGCAAACAAATACAAAAACAAATATACATCTGTGTATATTATGAGGGGATTTGGCTCAGTTTAGGACATTAACAAGGATCACTGAGGAAGTGCCATTTGGACTGACATCTGAGTCAACCAAGAGTGAACTAGGCAATGTTTGGGTACCTTGGTTTATAGATGTGAGAATGGGAGAGAGCAGAGAGACTCAGAGCAACTGGAAGAAAGACAAGCAGCTGAAGTAGAAGGAAGGAGTGGAGATACTGACATGAAACTGAAGGAACACAATTTTGGCCTTTATCTTAAAGCAATGGCAATCCATTTAGGTGGCATGTGACGCTGGAGTGACAGTTATATTTGCCTCTTGAAAATCTCCTCTCATGTTACTGGAGGATAGATCTGGAGAGGGAGCAATATGGATGCTAGGGGACCAGTTATAAAAGCCCTGTTGCTCTCCACACAATGGAAGGGGAAAGCTGAGACTGGGTGAGGAACCTAGGAAGGTATGCAACATCCTTTGAAGGAAACAATAAATGACTGAGTGAGAGCTTTGATATGGAGTGGATGGAGAGGGAACGTCAAAAGATAAAATCCAGACTGGGAGCTGGGGAATCCTGAAGGTTGAGGTGAGATGGGCAGAGACCACAAGGTTGATTCTGACATGTTTCATTTGATGTTTAAGATGGACAGGAAGAAATATAAAATACAGAGCTGCATCTATAAGTGGAGAATTTAGAGGGACTTTCAGAGCCATAATCAGGTTTTGTAGAGTGCTCTGAATAAAATATATGCCAGTAATTTCAAGGAATCTTATTGGACAGCATGTGATATTTACATGTTGGGAAAACTAAAGGTGAATCAAAGTTCTAAGGTACTAGATGAACAACTTCTGCTACTCGAGAGTTCAGTCATTTGTAAATTGATTTCTGTTCTAATTGCTGTCATAATTTCCTGATCTGCAAAATCTGGAAATATGATTTGCTAGACTTTTTAGCAAGTGACATATATATATATATACACACACATATATGCACATATATATACACACATATAGAAATATACATATATACATTTAGCAAGTGAAAGCTAGCTAGCTATGCTGAAGTCACAAAAGTGATAATGTAAGTGCAGAATTAATATTTAAAATATTTAATATCTGTATAACTTGGGCTCCAACCACAAATAACAAGGCCATAACAGTGTATTCAACTGAATGCCAAGCCCATCACAGTAACAATCTCATTCTCTGATGGTAAAAATTCCTAATTGAGAGTAAAATAGAAATATTAGAAGGTAAAATACTTCTAATATTTAACACTAGAATAACATTGGTAGTTACTGCTTTTACTCCAATAATGTCACTAACATCTAAACATATTTGAAATCTAAAACACTAAAGAATCTAGTTATTAAAAGAAATGTAGTCATGTAGTAAATGAAATGTTCAGGATACACGTGAAAATGGGAAAGACAACTTTGCTGATTCAAATGAAGAACATCACACTACTCATTCATTGAGAAAACTGATTTGGGGCATGGGAGAGAGAGAAAAAAACTACCCTTATACTAATCTACTCTCCAAGGGTGCTGTGGAAAGATCAAACTTATTTAGAGATATATTTCTAAAAATTTATGCTCACATTTTAATTTTGAAACCACTTGTCTAAGTATGTGATCAATGTCATCATTTTATCTAAATCTTTGTATCTGCTTTAAGTAACCTATAACTTTGAGTCACACCTTTAATCCAATTGGTTACAAAAAAGACAAGCTAAGTGAGGTCTGAACTGAAACTAATGCAGTAGTAAGCGTAAGGTTCTTCATTTGAAGCGGCAAAGTTGTCTTTCCCATTTTCATGTGTATCCTGAACATTTCTTTTACTACATGACTACACTAACTGGGTGTGTTTCTTTTAATAACTAGATTCTTCAGTGTTTTAGATTTCAGTTTAGGGGAGTATTGAGGTCCTACGGTAAAAGGAGACACTATGATTGGAATGTGTTCTGTTTATTCTGACAAAGAAGGTTTTCTCTTGTGTGGCACTATTACAGGTACAAAGAGGAGGAAGGGCTTTACTTTCACAATCTTTGCCTCCATTCTGTGCAAGAATAAAAAGCACACCAAGAACAGGCAGATATCCCAATAAAACTGCACTGTCTATAAAGATCTTTGTGCTACTGAAATGAAAGCAGCTCCCTATTTTCCTTATCACTGCCACAATCCAGCCCCCTCAATTTCATCTTCCCTCAAATCCCACTGCACCAGTAAATTCTTATTAGAAATTGTAACTAAAGTGGATCAAAATGAGTTAGAGGTCAGTCTGAGTTTGAAAGTTGAACTATTCAATTGACCAAGAAGCTTCTAGTAAGAACAAACGCTATACAGCAAAATAATCATAGATCAAATTGTGTTTTGTACAATTCCCTCACCCCTTTTGTAGCAAAAGCTGCCACTCTTGATTGGGTAAAACATGCCCTTCCATGTAAAGAATCTTGTGGTTTTGTCAAAGCAACTGGTTATTCACACAACACATACACATACTGTGATTTCAGTCTTCCCTGTTAAAGAGCTTGCATTAAAAGCTTTCTTCCTTTAAAAAGATTAAGTAAAAAGAGTAAGATATACAATGTTACAAAAGACATCAGAGAGGAACTCATGACGGAATTAAAAAAAAAAAATCTTCCTTACAATTTGGCAAATTCAAGATGCTTCAGTAGCTAAAACTGAAATGACATTTTCTAATAACTCAATTCCCAAGAGCAGGTCTTACATTATAGTCTAGTAAACAAACCAGAAGAAGTAAGAAAATTTGAGTTCCACTCTCAATTTCCTCCTTGCTTCTGGGATCCCATACTCTCTCATAAGTTGTGTATGTGGGCAATCTTCAAAAATCTCCAGTCTCTCTGCAACACTATATATTACACAAGAAGAGATGTCTGTGTTTTCAGTGTGGCAACAGCACATAGACAAAATACACCTAAGATAGACAATAGAACTGTCTATACCTCTCCTCTCTAGCTCAGGGGCAAAGAATCTGGTTGCCAGTGCAGGAGACATGGGTTTGACCCCTAGGTTGGGAAGCTCCCCTGGAAAATCCCATGCACAGAGGAGCCTGGTGGGCTACAGTCCATGGCGTCACAAAGAGTCAGATATGACCGAGCACTCAGTACATATGAACCCCACCTCCAACTCTCATATGCCAGCACAGGACATACTTAATCAAAGTACTACCAAAAAATTCTAATACAACAGTTTATTTGCATTTGTAAAAGATTTTGGCCTCTGCTATGGACATACTTCACAGCACTATGTTTTATGATGCAACTTCCAATACTGGACCAGTGCAGTTCTTTGCTTGCATAAGCATGTTTCAAGGGATTAAAAATATAATATCAAATAATGCTTCCTCTTCCTATTTTCAGTGCCTGAAATTTTGTATGTGCGCATGTACACAGACATATATAACATGTACATCTACACATATACATGCATATACACACATATGTGCGCATGTATATATTATCTCTCTATACAAAAGCCTTCAGTGCTTCTGGAGATATGCCTTTACAGAAGGTTAAGGCATGGGAGAAGTAAAATATTATCCAGCTTGCTTATTAGTTTGTCAACATTCACAGTCACCAATAAAAGATAGATTCCTAAGAGAAATAAAGAAGTAGTGAATCTGGGGTGGGGTTTCCCTGCTGGCTCAGATGGTAAAGAATCGGCCTCTAATGCAGGAGACCCAAATTTGACCTGTGGGTTGTGAAGATCTCCTGGAGAAAATCTTCTGTGAAGATCTTCATCCACTCCAGTATCCCACGGACAGAGAAGCCTGGTCGGCTATAGTCCATGGGATCGCAAAGAGCAACTAGCATACACACTTTATAAAGGTCAGAGAGAGAAAAAGATCAGAACAGAACTTGAATTTGATGGGCAGTGAAATTTGTAGTTCTGGTCCATTGAAGGCAGAGACCAGTAAACAATGGGATGGCCCCACTTAAAAGAAGTAAGGATTGGGCGAGGGTATGAAAAATAACCCATGCCATCATAAAAATCTTATTTATCTGTATCTACTCTTTTTCAGATTCTTTTCCCTTGTAGGAATTACTAACACAACATTGTAAATCAACTATATTTTAATAAAAAATGAATAATTAAAAAAAAAAAACCCTGACAATCTTGTTTATCTAGCCTTGTGACCCTCATCAGGGCCAGACTGCCCTAGAGAATATTTTGGGGAGGATTTGAGGTTTGTCACATCATTAAGGGAGAAGAGTTCTGTTCACTCTTAGGGACTTTTTGATGAAGAATTTCTCCTAAGTATCTCAAACAACAGGCTTCCCTGGTAGTTCAGCTGGTAAAGAATCCACCAGCACTGCAGGAACTCTGGTTCAATTCCTGGGTCAGGAAGTTCCAGTGGAGAAGGGATAGGCTACCCACTCCAGTATTCTTGAGCTTCCCTGGTGACTCAGATGGTAAAAAATCCATCTGCAATGCAGGAGATCTGGATTCGATCCCTGGGTTGAGAAGATCCCTGGAGGAGGGCATGGCAACCCACTCCAGTATTCTTGCCTGTAGAATCCCCATGGACAGAGGATCCTGGAGGGCTGCAGTCCATGAGGTGACAAAAAGCCAGACATGACTGAGCGACCAAGCACACAGCACATCTCAAACAACATGCAGTGTTGCTTCCCATGTGGCTCAGGGATAAAGAATCCATCTGCCAAGCCGGAGACCCGGGTTCAATGCCTGGGTCAGGAAGAGTCCATGAAGAAGGAAATGGCAATCCACTCCAGTATTCCTGCCTGGGAAATTTCATGGACAGAGGAGCCTAACAAGCTACAGTCCATGGTGTTGCAAAGAGTTGGACAAGACTTAGTGACAAGCAGTGTTCCCCTGAACTAAATTTGTAATGCATATCAACTTGCAGAATCAGGTACATAATAATAACTAAGCATTTTAAAGGAATTTCCACCAAAACCCTGGTGGCTTACAGCAAGGCTGCTGTGAGTAATAATTCAATCATTTTGTATAATTTTTCTCCTAAATCTAGAATTAATCAACTACAATATTAATAGAAAATAAATTGAAAAGGGCAGCATCAGCACTGTCAATAATTTCCATTGTGGAAATATTGTATTTGTTTTTATTGATGAAATGGTGGGTAGTCTGCAGAGTCCCTTGACATAGAGTTCACATTAGTAACAAGGGGAAAATGCCACATAAAACAGTGTGGGGATTTTGGTGGAACAGTATTAATAATACTTAGCCTTTCATTTGCAAAATATCATACTTCCACGTTTTCTCCATTCTGACCGTCTATAACTTGACTTGGCATATTTTTCCTACAACAATTACCATCATTTTCTTCTCTCTGTTACTGTATACAAATGTCTGGCTTATAATCATCCTAATGCTACTTTTAGTCTATTCTCATTTTCCTGGACTCCCTGTATGGAAGGTCTTCTGATGTTTTTATTTGTCTTAAATTCAAATGTGTGCATTATATAAACATACAAGCAAGCCTCAGACCTCTTTACTATGTTCCAGTGAAGTCACCTTAAACACTAGCACAGTGAAATGCACATTGTACAACAAATTATTTTTATTTTATTGCTGCTTTTCATGACAGATATATTCAGTGATCACACTATTGATGAATTACAATTCCAGACACCAAGGGAGTGACCCAAAATATCTGTCATTAAGAGGAAGACAGGGCTTCCCTCGTGGCTCACTGAATAATTTACCTGCCAATGCAGGAGACACAGGATCAATCCCTGGTCTGGGAAGATCCCACAAGCCTTGGAGCAATTAAGCCTGTGCACCACAACTACTAGGCCAGTACTTCAGAGCCCAGGAGCCACGGGGACTGATCCCACGTGTCGCAACTACCGAAGCTCTCTCGCCCTAGAGCCTGCACTCCACGACCCACCGCAACGAGAAGCCTGCACGCTACAACTAGAGTTACCTCCCCTTCCTGCAACTAGAGAAAAGCCCATGAAGCAACGAAGACCCAGCACAGCCAAAAATAAATCAACATTTCTTTTTTTTAAAGAAGAGGACAAGAGTCTAAGAGGGTTGAACACTACAGTTTGGTCCACAGTGAATGACAGTAGATGATGGAAGACAGAAAACCTACAAGCCTCCTGTGTGCCCCTCTGTACCTCTTCACTTCCTCTCTTGTACATCTGACACCCTGATCGCCAGAAACAGTTAACTCCCCCATCCAGCCACTAATCTTAAGTCAAAGGTGTTGGACAAGGAGTGAGTCCAGTTTCCAGTATCTTCTCTGCCACTAACCACCCGGGTGACCTTCAGCAGCTCACCAGAATCACTGCAGGCCCCCATCTTCTTAACTGTAACATAAGGGCACTGGAATAAATTGCTCTTAAGGTCCTTTCCAGCTCTATCACAAAATGCATAATTTTGATTCTAAGACTTAGGCACTGCTCAGAAGAAACTGATTCCTTTAATAAATGTATATAAAATAAATCCTGTGGGTGTGAATTATCTTTCCAACCACAATGTATTTTTTCAAGTACTCAGTCACGTCTGCTAAAAAATGTCATGTCTTATGAAAACAAAAATGCTCCCTTAAAAAAGAAGCCCCCCTACACTTGATAGAGCCAGCACATTTTTTAGGAGAACAGAATCACCAATCTGAAGGGGACGGCTACTTTTTCAGTTCCATCCTGCTTACTGTTGTAAAAGTCAGTTTTACGTTTTGCTTTGAATTCTTGAAATAAAAACGATCTTATCTATCTGCCTAGCCAATCATATATTCTGGCAGCTTTAACCTTCTCCATAGAGGTTTTTTTAAAATTGTAATAGTCCACAGAGACAACAATTCAACAAAATCTATACGCAACTCAACACTGACCACAGAGGAGGTGTGTAGGAGCAAGTGCTATGGTGTGAATCAACCTCTTGTCCAAGTAACTATTTCTTCTACAACCAATTTTGCCCTGGAGCTTTTGAAAAACACAATAGAAATCTGTTAAATTGGCGGTTTTGCTGAACTTCAACTACTTTTATCTAACCGGGTCTTCCATAACAATAGATATTCGAGAGCTGCTTTTTGATAAAATTTTGATTTGGAACCTAGGTGCAGAGAGCAAACAGACCAAATTTCTTATTCTGATGACAACTTGCTATCTTTGCTTTTGAAACATGTGCATAAAAATAAGGCATTGGAGTATCACCTTAACATATACACATGTGCGTGCTTTAGGAAAACTCCAGGCTTAAAAAAATTCAGTTTGGTGAGATTTAAAAATTAGAATATTTCTAGTTGGTTTTCCGAAGCACCTATTATCTTCTGAAAACAGCAATCACCTCTGTTACATAGCAAGTGGGGATGAATTTCCCAAATTTTGATTGAAGGGCTTTTTCTAGGAACATATCTAATCCTTAACACAAATTAATTAAGTAGGTATGGAATCAAGCCTTGGCTACCTGTCTGAGAATGATATACAATTTACTGCAAAGTTTTCATACCAGCTTTGCTTATTTCTGTCATCCAGCTTGTTTCTGGGCAAGTTGCCCATGTGCCCCCTACCCCATAAATCAGTTTTTGTGTTTGAGATATCTAAGTTCATTTAAAATTAACCTTAAACCAAACAAAGTAATTAGAAAGGCAACTTGCCCACAATAACAATGAATATCTTTTTTAAGTCAAACATACAATACATTCCAAAGACAAACACAAATGACTTTTTAAATAACGATGATTTTGGATTATCTTTGCCTCTATTCCTCTCATTAACATGAGTAATTTAGAGTGCTTACTATACATGATTAAGCTATTACCCCTCTATAATTCATTTTTAGTACATAGAAAAATAAGATGTAACACAGCTTTATGTTTTTCCAAAGGTCTAAATTAGACCATATTTTTTACTTTCCAAATTATCTATAGTTCGGGTTTTCTTTTCAAGGCTATCCTGAGAGCAAGTAAGGAGAGTTTTGTACTTTCAAGGCTAGGGCAGTACAGGGTGGTATAGCAGGTAAGAGCACGGAAATCCCACCCTCCTTTGGTTTCTGATATTCTTCCAAGTACGCATCAATTATTTGCAAAACGTGAGCAAGACTGAGAGTATCTTTTTCCTTAAAAATATGAAAGTGCTTTGGGACATTACCCTCAGATTTGAGTTAAAAAGAAATTTCCAACATTTTGAACACACCGAAGGAACAATATTTTTATTATTATGCAACTTTGATTTTAAAGTAATAAAAATATCCTAACATTGCGGTTCCAACTAAAGTAAACATGCCCCAATAGGAGAGCATTTCAGGATCGGGGGTAGAAAGACTCAAAACCTCAAATCTTACTTTAATGAGGACATGAACAAAACTAAGAGTGTAACTCTATATGCTGATTATATACAAACTCATCCAGATCCCCTAACACAAATCTAAAGAAAACTAATGTAGACATATTTTATTCATATCCGAAATAACACTCTACATTATGCATACTCAATATTTGTGCAGGAAATAATGTGTATATCCTAAGTCTACTTAATTTGGGGTTTGGAATATTACGTGAGTCTCCCATTTTGACAATTCTTCCAGGGAAGATGTTATATCCTTCTGGAAATCACACTAACTTTCAGGAGTCATGGGCTCTTTAATGCACTGCTTAGAGCCCCTAAGCTACCCTCGTGATCAGGAAGAAAGGGGAAGGTCATCAGGACAGGCCTGCAGCCTCTCTTTGGTAACAAACAGGTGGGGGGCTGGGGGAAGAGCAATGAGATTTCACTGGAGTATACACCAGCCTTGGCCAAAGGCTTTACAACTTTTTTGATTTCTTCTTTCATTGAAAATAAAATGAGAGGAGCTTACAGGGTAATCAGCCAAACACAACAGTTGCTGAACTTGGGTCAAGATCAGAAACCATAGAGGCTTTAGGGATATTCATGGAAATGTATGAAATGAGGATGTATGTTTTGATACCTGTGAAAATAAACCACTGGGCTTTAAGTGAGTGGGAGAGAACAGATGGTTGGTAATGATTTAAAACATTTATGTTTTTGGACTGTCACCAAGCCTCTGTATTAAAAAATATGGTGTTTTAGTCAATACATACCAACAACTCTCTGCAAGGCTCATTTTCTGAAGGATGCTACTATAATAAAAGAGATAAAACCTGTATGAGGCCAGAGGAAAACCCTCCTCGTTTTCTCAAGTCATTCAATGCATGTTATTTCTTACTCAAGATATTTGATCAAAATGTTTCTTTGTGATGAGAGGACTTAAACTCTGAACAGTTGAGTCAATTACCAATGCCCATGTATTATATTCTTTTTGGACGCATGGGATAGAATTGTAATTTTGTTCTGTATATCTGATTGATGCTGACTTGAAGCCCTTAAAAAAAAACAACAAAAACAACCCTCTGAGCAATCATAAAATCTGAGAGTCCAAGATACCCTTGCCCCTGAAAAACAGTAACAATCTCCTTATCCTCAATTTGGGAGCCAGGCATATGGTATTATAACTATGTACTGGAACCTGCAGGGCCAGGCCACCCAACTAGAAGACAGATAAATATCAACTCACATTGTATTTTAGTGTATATATATATATATATATACACACTATATATATACACTATATATATATATATACACACACTATATAAATATATATATGTGTGTGTGTGTGTGTGTCAGCCTAAAAGAAGCCCACATCCTGTCCTTTAAACTCAATGGAATTGTGACAAACACAGATAAAACTGTATACAGAGGGATTAACGCAACGTTTGAGGTTAAACTAAAAAATAAATACTGCTAAATGATACTCTTAATTATTAGAAAACTGCTAAAGGAGAGCCCTATGAAAGCCCCACCGCGTTTGGATTTGGGCGTGAGAACAGAATGGGGGTAAAGTCACACCAGCGCAGGCTCTGTAGGATTTCCTTCGTAACCCTTTGAAGACCCTGGGAACTGTTCTGGACCAGTTTGCCGGTGGGAGGGAGCTGGGGGTGGACCTGCAGGAAGAGCAGGAAGACCCGCGGCCGCTCCAGCACGGCTCCTGTGAAACTTAGTTGGAAATAACTCCTGACAGGTATCAAACACCACAACCTCGAGCCTCCCAACAGAAGCTCGCGGATGGGCAGGATGTGGGGACCGAGCAGAAGAGAGAGCGGGGGACCGTGTGAAAGTGACAGCTGGGGCCACAAAGCCCCCGCACAATTCCTACTCCCCCCCAGCCCACTTTGAGCCCCCTCCTCAGGGCGCCCCCAACCCCTCGGCCCAACCCGGCCCGACAGAATCCGGGCTCCTACATGGCCCGCAGCCTCAGCAGGAGTCTCTGCGAGGTCTCGGAGTGTGGGACAGATGCAAAAAGGGGGCACCCCAGCAGAGATGCTCTTCTTGGTGCCAAACACGCCGGAGGACCGGATAAACCGGCAGCAGACACTCGAGACCGCTCCTTCTGGTGTCTTCTTTCCAGTCTCGTCCCGGAGCGGGGCTCCACGCGAACCCCGGGAAGCGGGGTGCCCCGCGGAGCCCAGGAATCCAGCACAGGTAGCTCCCAAGTTTTCAGGCATCCTTCCTCCTCCTCCGGCCCTCCCCAAATCTTCTCACCCCCTTTATCTCCCGGATGCCCCCTTCCCTCAGCACAGTCAAAGTGAGCGGGAGTGGGTTCAAATGGGGCGGGGGATTAGAGGTAGAAAGAAAAGATGCCTCTGGCAAAGGTGAAGCACCTGGAAAGGGGAGGATGCACTTCCCGCCCACCCAGACCTCTCTCCTCCGCAGGGAACTAGCGGCGCCCTGCAATCTCAGCCCCCGCAATCTCGGTCTCCCCAATCCCGGACCCCCGCTCCCTCACGCGCCGATCCCTCTTGGTACCTCGCATGCAGCGCGGGCAGCGGAGGGCGCCGGCAGGTAGTCTTTCGCGGAAGCGGAGCTTCGGCTGGAAAGTTCCCCGAGCTCCGGGGCAAACTCTCGCGGACTCCGCCCCGCCGCGGAGCCGCCGGGTGTGTAGGCAGCAGCGCGGCGCAGGAGCCGGAGAGGCGCGGAGGGCCGCTCGCGCGCGTCAGTCAGCCGGGCTGGGGCTGCGGCGCCGCCAGGGCTCCCGGCCGCCCCGCCCCGCCCCGCGGCCCCGCCCCCCGCGTCCGCCCGGCACCCAGAGCCCCTCAACCCCCAGGCCTGCCAGCCCGCCGGCCTGCCGGTCTCCGCCTTCGTCGCTCTTCCTGCGGCTCACTTTGTGGCCTCACCTCTGCTGGCCGCGGAGGTGGCCTCACCCTGAGGCTCTCCTAGCCTCAGGGCTCCAGTGCCACCCACTTTTGGCCCAGAAAGTGATGGTCTCCGGCGTTTGTTGCCTAAATCACCTTCTCTTCTTCACCTCTGCACTGATTCAGGTTCTTTCCCAAGTGTTCTAGAAACAACTGAAGAATAAATCTATAGGTTAGTAGCTTATGGCAAGCTTTGAGTCCAAAGTCTTAGAATTTCTTTTGCGTGACAGATCAATCCGTCATCTGTGTATCCACCTATCATTTGTATATCTATATCTGTCCTTTAGTCTTATCCAGCTCTTTGCGATCCCATGGGCTGCAGCCCACCAGGCTTCTCTGTCCATCGAATTTTCCTGGCAAGAATACTGGAGTGGGTTGCTATTTCCTCCTCCAGCCAGGGGATCTTCCCCACCAAGGGAATTAACCCAAGTCTCCTGCACTGGTAGGGGATTCTTTACTGCCGAACCACCTGGAAAGCCCACCTATCTAGCTATCTATCCATTCGTCTATTATTTATATTTATGTATTATTTTATAGCTATATCTATATGTATCCCTATGAGTGCCTGCATGCTCAGCTGCTTCAGTGTGTCCACTCTTTGCAATCCTGTGGACTATAGCCTGCCAGGCTCCTCTGTCCATGGGATTCTCCAGGCAAGAATATTGGAGTGGGTTGCCATGCCCTCCTCCAGGGGATCTTTCCTACCCAGGGTTGGAACCTACCACTCCTGTGTCTCTTGCATTGCAAGCGGATTCTTTACCTCTGAGCCACCATGGAAGCCCATCTATACCTATATCTCTATCTATATATGAAATAATAGGTCAGTAAAGTCTAGGAGGGATATATGAGCCATGGCTGAGTTGGGTAGCAGGTGTGTGTAAGACCAGAGCTTCTTAAAAAAAAAAAAAAGCAAAGTGGCCCTTTACTATATCCAACATTTGATAGCTCTCTCAGGCCACACATTTCAAAATCTTGCAAGCTGTAGTTGGCAGACCAAGGTTAGAACAGATTTTTTTTTCTTATCATTACAGGAAACTTCATTGAAATCTAAAAATTAGTTCCAAATATTGTGCTAACAACAATTTGACCAAACTAGGGCAAATAAAATTAACATAACCCTTGCTTACTTTGCATTCAGATAGTTTCCATGCATTAACAAACTAATTTTTTAAGAAGTAGTCAGCAGTTAAACCTACCTCAGTGCTATATCAGAATACATATTTTTTCAAAGAAGAATGTTATCAGCCTACATTTTCAGTAGGTCAATTTAAGTGCATGAGAAATAACACATCTGCTGGTAGTGAAGTTTGGTTTGGTGAAGAAATATAATTGCCAGAGTTGTTTGCCTGATTCTGGTTTCTTTTCAACACAGCCTGATTTTTGTTGTTGTTGTTACAAGTTATTAATTTGTTTGTCTGCTGGTTCCTTATTAACAATTAACTTCAATTCCTGCACTGAAGTCCTTATTCATCTCTAGAGTGAACCTTTTACTGCAGTTGGACTTTCAAAGGAACAAGGTAGTGTCCCTGAGCTATATCTAACTGGAAATAGATGAGGGCTTGTTGAATGAATTAACCGATGTAATTTAGTCATTTTGAGTTTGGTCCCATGGGTGTCATTCCATGTTCTATGAGCTCTTGAAGTTGTAACCATCTATTACACCAGAACAGTGAAGAAATCCCAGGTGGATTCAGGAGACCCTGACTCTACTTCTTGGCTGCTTCAAGTCAAACAATTTCTGTGGCCTGTGCCTTCTCATTTGTAAAATAAGAGAGTCAAGCAGGAATACCAGTATAACTCTATTGTTTGTAAATTCTCCAACTTTTTGTAACTCCTGGGGGAAACTGCATGGTCAGGTCAGTTCTGATGGAATCTGCCTGATTAATGTGCTTCTAGACATTCCCATTATTGTGGAATTTCCAGGCTTTAGAATCAATTTTATTCATCTATTATAACAAATCCAAAATTTTGAACTGTGAACTGTCTTTCATTCCTACATCTTTGCCCAAAGCTACTAAAAAATATTTTAATGACTACGGAATTTGCATTTTGTGAATTTCCATTGTTGGTTAATAAAGGATCAAAGAATCACCTGAAAAGCATTCCAAGCATTGGTATACAATGGATCGTCTCCTGGTATCTGATTATATGGTTATGATACCACATGAGAGTTACATAGTTAAGTGAAAATAGCACCTTCTTAAATTTTTGTGGTTATACTAGTTTAATTTTTACAAACTGCCTTATTTCTGAAACTGGTTCACAGCACGTTTCTGAACTCTCCAGTCTATTAAATTTGTTTAGTTCTTTCAATTTCTTAAAATGTTTAACTATTGATTGTTTCTGGGCAAGTATGAAGCTTACGGATCATTGATCCTTTAATGTGTAGGTTGGTAACAATTATAGTCATAAAAAATTTCTGCATCAAATCCCAAAGTACATTTGATGGCAAGAGTGCCTTTGTAGAAAGGGGACTTTGTCATTCATTGGTTTATTTGTGAAGTACACACAGTGCAGATATCATTGAATTAAGTGTAAGAAATGCAAACTTCACTTTGCAAATAGTATAACTAGTAGCAGAATGAGCAAGGGAGTTCCCTGGTGGTGCAGTGGTTAAGAATCCACCAGTGCAGGGGACATGGGTTCGATCCCTGCTCCAGGAGCTAACATCCCACATGCTTCAGGGCAGCTAAGCCCGAGAGCCAAAATTACTGAAGCTTGAGCACCTAAGAGCCCCTGAACCACAGCTAGAGAAAGCCCTCGCGTAGCAACAAAGAGCCAGTGCTTCAGAATGAAAGCCCAGTGCAGCCAAAAATAAATGAAAGAACCAACCAAGTGAGGGGCTCAGAGTTTATGAGAGCTGTGTGTAAGGAAGATGGGATAGAAGAGTAGGAAAAGAGTAGGGAAGGGGACTTTCCCAGTGTCTCTATGCACACATAAAAAAGCTACTTTAAGATATGAGTACAACACTATTATGGGATACCTCTTGTTCTTTTTGAGTTTGTACGTTTTTTTTAACCATGCAGTTTCTAGCGATGACTTGGCTTAATGAATAGCCAAGATAATAATTCAGCAGAAATGTATTAAGCACAATGTAGAAGGCCATATGGGGGCTGCAAATACCTCGAGACCATCTTATTTATGGCCCCAACTGTTTTGTTGAGAGAAAGCAGAGATATATTTACCTGGAAAGAATATTTTTTTACATGAGTTAATGCAGGATACACCAGAAGCTATCATAATTTCCCTTCAACGTTTCTTGCTCTTATTCCACAGAGCAGGAGTAAAAAAAGAAAAATAATCAAAGAACATCATTTATGTTGATTCACGATCAAGAGAATGAAAAGAAACTGAATGAACCAGAGGAGGGGATGGCAGAATTCTTCTAATAGATGATATTCAGACTTTATCCAGATTTTTCTGGGGGAAGGGGGATCAAAATAAACAACTTTTAGGGAAAATGAGGCTTCCCTGGTGGTCCACTGGTTAAGACTTCATCTTCCAACGCAAGGGCTATGTGTCCAACCCCTAGTCAGGGAGCTAAGATTGCACATGACTCATGGCCAAAAATCAACAACATAAACAACAGAAGAAATATTTTAATAAATTCAATAAAGAATTTTAAAATGGTCCACATCAAAAAGCTCTTTAAAAAAAAATAAATAGCAAGCTGAATTTAGTGTGATGAAATGGAAAGAGTACTAGAGAACTGAATTTGTTTTCAAAAAGTTGCAGAGGACGATATGGTTAGATCGCATCACTGACTCAATGGACATGAATTT
Source organism: Madoqua kirkii (assembly GCA_006408675.1). Taxonomy (NCBI): domain Eukaryota; kingdom Metazoa; phylum Chordata; class Mammalia; order Artiodactyla; family Bovidae; genus Madoqua; species Madoqua kirkii. The sequence goes on along the minus strand of SJYC01007743.1, from coordinate 10,324 downwards.
GAGCAAGCTCCAGGGGATAGTGGAGGAGCCTGGTGTCCTGTAGTCCATGGAGTCACAAAGACTCAGGCTTAGCTTAGGGACTGAATAACAGCAAAGTTGGGCAAGCCTGTTCTCCTTGGGCTCATTTTATCCCCATGGAGTGCATGGGGTCATGGAATTGAACGGGCCCTAGTGATTCTTCCAATTTCAGAACTTCTCTGATATCTGATGAAGATCACTTCTTTTGATCAAGCTATGCTGATGATTCTTCAACTTCACATATCAGTGGATCTGCATATGATGTCCAAAGTGAATTCTAATCAGAAAATAAAAGGCCAAGGTAAGCTTTTTCTTCAGTAGATGAAATTCAAAACAAAAATGAGAGAAAACTAGAGGAATGTGGTACTGGTTATCCAAGCTTGATCTGTAGGATGCTGGATATGGCACTGTACAAAGTGACACTTCCTTTCTGAAATGTCAGAAGAAAAAATCTTTTCATTTCAGTATCAGGATTAAATAGGACAAAGACAAAGCATTCAAACTTTACAGACTTGGAGGAGTCTGGGAGCATAATGATTTTTTTACTTCCTGTTATACACAGTACTGTGTTACACAAAGTTTGCAATTTGAAGTTGACCAAAATTACTGGGCTTCCCTGGTGGCTCACATGGTAAAGAATCCACCTACAATGTGGGAGATCTGGCTTAGATCCTTGGGTTGGAAAGATCCTCTGGAGAAGGAAACGGCTACCCACTCCAGTATTCTGGCCTGGAGAATTCCATGGACTGTATAGTCCATGGGGTCGCAGAGAGTCAGACACAACTGAGAGACTTTCACTTTCAAAATTACTGAGTCATGGGGAAATAAAAAGATTAGGCTCTGTGAACTCTGTCTTTAACACTTTTTTAGGGAAGAAATTATTTTCTTTAAAAAATCAAGAAAAATATCAAGGAGCGGACATATGAATAACAAAAGCACAAATTAAGTATCCAGAAGAATATTGAAAAAAAAAGAGAAAAGACAAAACACATGACTGGACAAAGCATAGGGTTAACTTTAAAATAAATAGGTTGGTCAAACAGAAAAACTAAAAGATAATTATAAATGAAACAAGATGTATTGCCATTATTATTATTTATCTGCTGCCTAAGTAAAGCAATGATTCAAGGTCAAATAAATTAGTATAGTCAGCACCTAATAGTGTTGGTAAATGTAACAGGTCAATAAATATATATTGATTGGTTGATTGAATAAGAACAGCTTGCAGTTATTTTAGGAAAATCAAAGTCACTAGGGGAGTTATGTCTGTAATTTTTTCAACCAAGCAAGTATGAATTTCTTCTTAAAAATAACAAAAACAAAACCTTTCCAAATAGTCACTTTTAAGGCTTAAGCAATGAGATTTTATAAAAATTTTATAAAATAATGCTTATGTGAAGAAAAACCTAAATTAGAAACATGTAACATGTGGAAATCTAAATGTACCTCTGTATAAAGAAATATTTTACAGCTTTGATGGTTTTTGATAGGCCATAGGATTCAAGAAAATTCTATGTGAAAAATTTACTGGAAAAATGAAATACTTTCCTCTGAAGCAATATTTGGACATATACTTTTTTATTTCCTGACATGAGTTCAGTTTTTGATGTGGTCAGTTAAGATATGAAGTGATCTTGCAGATGACTTCAAGACCCTAAGTCAAAATAAAAAAATCACTTGCAGTGGCCTGCATTGATGAGGGGCTTTCTGTACTGTAAGTTTCAAAAGTGTCTAGAATTAAGTTAGTTATGGAGTCTTTCTTGGCCAATATTTTACTAATTAGTTCACTAAACAATGGCTGTCTAGTCAGTGTGGGTACTCTGTATTGGTGCCTTGGATATAAAAGTTAATAAGATATAATGCATTTTAATAAAGTCATGACAAATGAATTCAAATCACATATTACATTTAGAAATGCTAAGCCTATAGAAAAAAAAAGATTCACTGAGTGTTAAAAAAGAGCAAAATGGCAAAAGCTTTGAATGATATCTGTTCAATGATGTGTGTGTGTGTGTGTAAATTTGTGTTTGAAAGAAAGCAAGCAAGCTCTTAAAAGATTTGATGAAATCATGAGAGTGCGTCAATGATGTAGCCTAGGATAAAAGATGGCATTTGAGGGCAGAGAGTAATTCTAAATCCACCCCTCCCACGCAATGAAATATTTCCTTGTCCAGCGCTGGGAGTGTTTGTGATATACGGTTCACCTCACCAAATCTAATATCATTCAGCCCTGAGGGACACAGACTATGGTGACTATCCTAGCTTTTTCTGAGGACTTCTTGTTGACTGTTCATTCAAAGTGGGTACTGTTAACAGGAGGATTTTTGTAAAAATGAAGGTAAATAGTGATTTTTGAAAGCTAATGTATGAAAAAAAAACATACGAAATTCAAGAATGCTTATATCTGGTAGCCTCATAAAATATAGCATATAATATCAGCAATGTATTACAAACATCATTTTTTAAGGTTGATACTCAAAATAGCTGAAAACAGAACCAACTCAGCTTAGTATCATTAAATTCATGTGATTTAGTGATTTACATCTCACCCTATGTCAACTGATAGTCATGGTTAATACTATTTTGATATTTAGTATATTTAACAATCTTTCCCCCCTTGTGTTAAAAGAGGAATTAAATTTTTTTTCTCATAGTACTTAGAAAAGAGGAGAAGAAAAAAGTTAATATCGACTAGCTATTTATTTTCCTGCTTTTTGTCTTTGTGAGACCTAATGACAGTGGGATTTAAAACTTGAAAATCTGCCTTATTCTAGCGAAGAGAGGGCTTTATTTCAGGCTTAGAATTTTGGAAGTCACTTGAGCGATAGATACTAAGATAAAAGTAAACAAATTCTGGATAAGATCTCTTGCTTAAATCCACATACATTGGAACATCCAAGAGTGAGTTTTCCAAGAAACAATGTGACTTTGTGCAACGCCCTCAAAAAGTTGTCAAATTTAAGTCCATGGGAAATTATAGATTTACGTGTGGATGCATTAGCTGTTAGAATATTAAAAATACCTTAGTGATATGATATCACTCTTCCCTCAAGATCTCTTACCTGTGTCATCTTTTCTTGCTTTTCTTGGCTCACGTTCTATGTTCTAGCCACTCTAACGAGCCCTTTGAGTCTTAATTTCAAAACACGAAGATTAATCTTAAAAAATTTTCCCTCACAAATTGTCTGTATCATAGTTATTGAGTCCATGTAATTTTTCAGTATCGAGTGACACCTTCTAGAAACTTCACAACATCATAGCTGATATATCTTTATGCTTTATTTTTCACTTTGATTGGAGGTACTACTTAATGAATCTGCACAGAGATGGTCAATTTGCATTTTTCAGACGTATTTGACAGCGCTCAGGAAGTACTAAATCACTTATACATAATGCACATGTCCTGAAAACCTTCCTATTATTTGTTTTTCCACCACCACCACTAACAGCAAAGGAGTAAAACACTAGTATGTTATCTTTTGAATTGTCCCTATCTCTAGGCTAGCTGTTCAAATATCTTCTTCTCCAGCATAGGCATTCACCTGTATCTGTTTGCCAAGTTGACTGGAGTCTTTCATGGGAGAGGAAGGTGAAGTGTGTTTCAGGCTGGCGAAAAAGCAGGAAGAAGGGCAAAGACTTTACAGAAAGACATAGAAACAAATATGGCTCAATTTGACGACTTTATTGTAAGTGTGATAAAGGCCAGGAAATAACGTGCAAAAATAATGTCCAACAGGCACTCCCTCGCTATGAATAAATTTTTAAATCACTCTTTGCATTAAATGTAATAAAGTAATATTACTTTTAATTGAAATGACTTATTCTTGGTGGTGAACACAAAATAGCTAGAGCCTGTGGGATGAGCAAAGAGCAGCCAAGAAATGATCTTACATGCAATGAAAAAGCATCACATAGAGAAGAAGGGAGAAACCCAGTGTTTGTTATTCCTTCCTACTCTCTGTGAATACTTAGAAAGCATATCTGTTGATGGAAAGAACTAGTAAATATTTATAGGCACCATTACCTATCTGAGGTATAGCCTGTCACTTCAGCAAATTAAACTGGCCTCTTTTAAACATTTGTTTTAAAATTTAAATTGTACCTGCATGAGAAAATTGCTTTTCCTCAAGTCATCTCTTTTCTGTTGTATATTTCTTGTCTGCAGGAAAATAAAATAGAGGACTATATAGGATGTGGCATCATTATTAATGACTTTTATTCACTGTCTAAGTGTAAAGACTTTCCTGGTGGCTCAGATGGTAAAGTGTCTGTCTACAGTGTGGGAGACCTGGGTTCAATCCCTGGGTCGGGAAGATTCCCTGGAGAAGGAAATGACAACCCACTCATCAGTACTCTTGCCTAGAAAATCCCATGGACGGAGGAGCCTGGTATCCATGGGGTTGCAAAGAGTCAGACATGACTTCACGACTTCGTGACTTCACTTATTTAAGTATAAAGAGTTGCTGGAAACATAATGAAAATGGAATTACAATGCCAACAGAATTAGAGGTGAGAAGGCTTAATAAAACAGACTCCAAATTACAGGTAAGAGTGTTAATGTGTTAGCAAATTCTGAGAAGATTCTTATAAATTTTCTGGTAGTTCATAATCTCTGATAGCTTCCTAATCTCAGAGAACAATGAGAATGGAAAGAGAATTGGGAGGAAAAGTACATGGTCGTATCAAATGTCAGTATAGTGCCTGACCTACTATAAGCAAGCATGAATTATTTATTAACAGAATCAAGTTAAACTTAAAATAAGTTTTATAGAAAAGATGAAATAATCTAGCATTATTTAAGCCATCTTTAAAATTTTAAAAACAAAAGTAGTTTAAAGAAAATGGGCTAAGATTGACAGTATCAAGGATCATAAAATATTTAATTCATTTCAGTTCAGTCGCTCAGTCGTGTCTGACTCTTTGCGACCCCATGAATCGCAGCACACCAGGCTTCCCTGTCCATCACCAACTCCTGGAGTTTACCCAAACTCATGTCCATCGAGTCGGCGATGCCATCTAGCCATCTCATCCTCTGTTGTCCCCTTCTCCTCCTGCCTCCAATCCCTCCTAGCATCAGGGTCTTTTCCAGTGAGTCAACTCTTCGCATGAGGTGGTCAGAGTATTGGAATTTCAGCTTCGGCATAAAATATTACCTGATAAATAAATAGACAAAATATATGGTTTCTATACAGATAAATAAATAGACAAAAGATATGGTTTCTATGCTGCTGCTAAGTCGCTTCAGTTGTGTCCGACTCTGTGCAACCCCACAGACAGCAGCCCATTGGGCTCCACCATCCCTGGGATTCTCCAGGCAGGAACACTGGAGTGGGTTGCCATTTTCTTCTCCAGTGCATGAAAGTGAAAAGTGAAAGTGAAGTCGCTCAGTCATGTCTGACTCAGCAACCCCATGGACTGCAGCCTACCAGGCTCCTCCGTCCATGGGAGTTTCCAGGCAAGAGTACTGGAGTGGGGTGCCATTGCCTTCTCCGATCGTTTCTATAGAAACCATATATTTATTGAGCATCTCCCATGTTCACAGTTGCCCCTCTGGATTGGCCGGTAAACAAGAGAAATAAGATCTCTGCCTTTATGTCATTTAGACTCTAGTGAGAAAAGGATATTAAATAAGCATACAAAATAAATAAATTATGTTGTGAAGGAGATAACTAGGGTTATACGATAGTTAATAGGAAGAAAGGGCACTGAGGTAGACGTTTGGGAAGGAAGGTGACGTTTGAGCTGAGTAAAGAAAGATGGAAAGGAGTCAATTAAGCCAAGAACCTTGGGAATAGTTTTCTGGGCAGAAGGATCAGAATGTGCAAAACCTCTGAGCTGAAAAGAGTTTGGTGTATTCAGGGAACAGAAAGAAAACCAAATGGGCTTTGGGGTGCAGGACAAGTTCCCAAGAGCTGAGGCTAAAGACATCAAAGGGCCCCATTCATAGAGAGCTCATGGACATGATAAGGCATTCACACTTTTATGTGTGATGTGAAGCTGTTGAATGGTTTTAAGAATAGTCAGATTTATATTTCTTGATGCTGGATGTAAATGAGCACAGTTTGAATTTACACAGAGGTTGTATTATTGTTTCATGTGTTCAAACATCTTTTAAAAATGGAACAGTTTCTCCTTGAAGAATGTTCTCTATAAGAGCCTACGCTTATGTGTGTGGCAATAGTTTATTAATCATAACACGAGGATCCCTTACATCAGTGATGCACACACACACACACACACACACACACACACACACACAACATAAGCAAGTCAATTATTTTTGTGTCTTGCTTACGTCTTTAACCAAAGTCATAAATCTATCCATAGGTGTGTGCTTAAATTTAGAATCAGTCCTATAATTAATTCTGGTGATGTTTTGCGTACGATTATGAATGGATTTTTGATTTGGATAACATGATCTGAAGAGGAAAGATTTCTCCAAATCTTGTTCAGTTGTTATCATTGTCATTCCCACTGAAACTGTGGACCTGTTTGAGCATTTACAAGTTTGAAAAACAGCAACTCTGAGACTTGCTTGGTTTTACTATTTGTTAAAAAAACAAAGCACCCAGTAGGAACTGCACACCCATGAACTGCATCCCACAGACCCTCTGATGACAGGAAACAGCAGGCCCTACTCATGGCCCAAAGAATGTTGGCTGTGTTCCTGGTATTTGAGCTCCTTTTTGACTATTTTGCTGTTGCTTCAATCATGTTATAAAATTGTGGGTTGTCCAAAACCCAGAGGTATCATAATTCATGGGAAAAAATTCATCCTAGAGTTATGCAGGAAATCTGTCAGCTTAAAATTGTAGGAGATATGATAGGAGGAGGGTGTTAATTAGAATGGCCTTAACAAAGTACCGCAGACTGGGTGGCTTAAACCACAGATATGTAGTATGTCACAATTTTGGAGCCCAGGAGTTCAAGATCTAGGGTTGATAAGGTGGGTTCCTTCTGAGGTCTCTCTCCTTGGCTTGTATACGATCATCTTCCCTACGTCTCACATCATCTTCCCTCTGTACCTGTCTGTAGCCTAATCTCTTAAAAGAAACATCAGTCTTATTGGATTAGGGCTCACACTAATGACCTTATTTTAACTTAATCACCTCTTTAAAGGAGCTTCCCAGGTGGCTCAGTGGTAAAGAATCTGGGTCGGAAAGGACCCTGGAGAAGGTAATGGCATCTCACTCCAGTATTCTTGCCTGTGAAATTCCATGGCCAGAGGAGCCTGGTGGGTCCAGAGGTTGCAAAAGAGTTGGACATGACTTAGCTACTAAACAGCAATAACAACCAAAGAATCTCATTAAGGACCTCTTTAAGGTAAGAAATCTGAAATTTTAAAGGAAAGATATTGGGACTACCCTGGTGGTTCAGTGGTTAAGAATCCATCTTGTAGTGCAGGGGACATGAGTTTGATCCCTGGTCAGGGAACTGAGATCCCACATGCTGTGAAGCAACAAAGCCCATGTACCTCAACTACTGAGCCCATGCACTCTGGAGGCTGCTTGCCATGACCAGAAAGTTGATGTGCCCCAACAAAAGATCCTTCATGATGCAATGAAGATCCCACATGCTGCAATTAAGAGCCCCTAGGGAGGCCTGGCGTGCTGCGATTCATGGGGTTGCAAAGAGTCAGACATGACTGAGTGACGGAACTGAACTGAACTGAATGCAGCCAAATAAATAAATATTTTTAAAAGGAAAAGTATTAAAAAAATTTTTATGCAAACTGAACCTCACTAAGCCCCACTCAACCTTGAACTTTTCAACTTTCATGCAATGTCAATTTGCAGAATGCCATAGCCTACCCTTTTGAACTACCTTATGCAATATCTCTAATTTCTTGTGCATGTGTGCTAAGTCACTTCAGTCGTGTCAGACTCCTCTGTCCATGGAATTCTCCAGGTAAGAATACTGGAGTGGATTGCCATGCCTTCCTCCAGGGGATCTTTCCCACCCAGGGATTGAACCGGCATCTCTTATGTCTCTTGCATTGGCAGGCAGGTTCTTTACCACTAGATCTGGGAAGCTGCAATTTCTTGTACAAATTAAAATAAAGGCTATGATACCTAGAGACCCCCTTTTTTTCCATTATGCAAGGGCATTGCGATGGTTTCAAGGAAGATGACTTCAAGAGTGATGGAATTATAGTACCATGTGGTGTTTAGACCTAGAGTGAAAAGATTAGAAACATGCACAGTGGGAAAGGAATATATGAGGCAAAGTAATTTTAACCATTTCACTAGAAGGTCAGATTGTTGTTAAAAGTTGTAGTGTTCATTTAAGCAGTAATTTGAAATTTACTGATTACAAGGCTTGTTCCCATCTGGTAGAATTTTGCCCACATGACAGTTCACTGTCTTGATTCATGGTTTAAACATCATTATTATTTTCCAACTCTCCAAATATTAGATCACAGTGATGGATATTTTCTGCTTACCTCTCCACATCCAAATACCAGTTCCCCATCCTGCCCTAGAAACCCACTTTGTCAGAGGGCAAGTCTGTATGAACCATATCTTCAGATCTCCTTGTCCTCTGGCTTCTGGGTAATTTCTGCCAGTGGGATGCTGGTGCAGGCATTCTACTGTCTTCCTGGATGATTTTCTTAAAAGCAGCCCACATCTTTGTAAATCATCTGCCTACTGAATTTTCCTCAGTGTAACCTGTTGGTATGCCATCCTACCTGCATTCCTCTGTACCTGGACAGACTTATCTCCCAAAGAATAAATATATTTCCAGTTCAATTACATTATTTAGCAGATAAGAAAGCAGAGTCCAGGGACTTCCCTGGAGGTCTAGTGGTTAAGCCTCTGAGCTCCCAACGCAAGGGACATGGGTTTGACCCCTAATCAGGGAACTAAGATCCCACATGGTGGTCTGTACAGCCAAAAGAAAAAAAAAAAAAGAAGGCAGTGTCCACTCTGTTGAATTGATACAGTCATTCTTCCTCAGATTAAACATCTTTATTGGGTGTCTACCATACTCCTGACACCATGTTTAGTGTGGGGGCTGGAGAGAATGGGGTCTCAAGGAACTGAATGTCTGTTGGGGGAGAGCAAAGGGAGGCAGTCATGTTAGCAAAAATGCTAGAAGGGAAGACTAGAGGGTCACCTAACCTTGGGAGAGTGGTCAGGGAGCATCAAGGAAAGTTCCAGAAGTGGTAACTAAATTTGAATTTGAGGAGTAGGGTTGGAATCAAAGAGGGGAGATGAGGGAAGGGAGACTTTTGAGTTACAAGAAAACATATCCGAGGCGGTCCAGGGTTGAGAAAGAGCATGGTGTGTTTGCAGCACACAAAATAGCTCAGTGGGGTAAAGGATATGAGTTTTCCAATGTTAGCAGGGGTTTTGTGTGTTTGGGGGCTTCCCAGGTGACACAGTAGTAAAAGAAGCCACTTGCCAGTGCAGGAGATGCAAGAGTCACGGGTTTGATCCCTAGGTTGGAAAGAGCCCCTGGAGTAGAAAATGGCAACCCGCTCCAGTATTCTTGCCTGGGAAATCCCCTGGACAGAGAGGCCTGACAGGCTACATACAGTCCATGGGGTCACATAGAGTTGGACATGACCGAGCACAAACACCTAAGTGTGTACTGTTTTAAGGAATCTGAACTTTATTCCAAAAGCAATGGGGAGAATGAGGTAATAAGCAAGAGAATAACACCCCAGAAATCTCACACTGTCAGAGCGTGCAAAATGCTCAAGGCTGGAGGCACAGAAGCCAGTGAGGGAACCACTGCATTAATCTAGGCAAGAGATGAGAGTGATCTGAACAAATGCTTGGGCAGTAGGAGAGGGGGAGGTGGAGTGGCGGGAATGATGTAATCTATGGAAAACTTGCAGTGGGGAAGCAGGTGCGTTGTAATAAACTGAACTTCAGAATATACATAGCTCTGCTTATCAAGAAAAGTTGAGCTTTAAACTTATCATAACCTTTCAGAATTTCAGTCAAGTTTTTTCTTATTGCTGAAACAACAATTGTTAGAAAGTTCATGGAAAATTGAAGTTGTAGTCTTTATAGCAATTTAAGTGGGGCTCATTGATTAGTTGGCCCAAAATAAATATTTGCTGGGTGAATTAATCATCTGACTTTTAAAAATAATTTACCTTTAGTGATACTAGATTTCTATTATATGTTTGCAACTTCACTTTATCATTCTAGTCTTAAGAATAAAATCACATAATGAAATTAAAAATTAATAATTTACAACAGCCTTATGTGGTAGATATGGTATTCTTGTAATGAACTTTTAAAATGTCTTGGTAAATTATAATACAATTGAAAAAATTGCAGATGCTCTGTTT
>SJYC01007741.1:0-10887 GCA_006408675.1 Madoqua kirkii | reverse complement strand
AGAAAAAAACATCTACTTCTGCTTTATTGACTATGCCAAAGCCTTTGACTGTGTGGATCACAATAAACTGTGGAAAATTCTGAAAGAGATGGGAATACCAGACCACCTGACCTGCCTCTTGAGAAATCTGTATGCAGGTCAGGAAGCAACAGTTAGAACTGGACATGGAACAACAGACTGGTTTCAAATAGGAAAAGGAGTACGTCAAGGCTGTATATTGTCACCCTGCTTATTTAACTTATATGCAGAGTACATCATGAGAAATGCTGGGCTGGAAGAAGCACAAACTAGAAAAAAGATTTCTGAGAGAAATATCAATAACCTCAGATATGCAGATGACACCACCCTTACGGCAGAAAGTGAAGAGGAGCTAAAGGGCCTCTTGATGATAGTGAAAGAAGAGAGTGAAAAAGTTGGCTTAAAGCTCAACATTCAGAAAACGAAGATCATGGCATCAAGTCCCATCACTTCATGAAAAATAGATGGGGAAACAGTGTCAGACTTTATTTTGGGGCTCCAAAATCACAGCTGATGGTGACTGCAGCCATGAAATTAAAAGACGCTTAGTCCTTGGAAGAAAAATTATGACCAACCTAGATAGCATATTCAAAAGCTGAGCATTACTTTGCCGACTAAAGTTCGTCTAATCAAGGCTATGGTTTTTCCTGTGGTCATGTATGGATGTGAGAGTTGGACTGTGAAGAAGGCTGAGCGCCGAAGAATTGATGCTTTTGAACTGTGGTGTTGGAAAAGACTCTTGAGAGTCCCTTGGACTGCAAGGGGACATGACTGAGCGACTGAACTTAACTGTACTGAGGGAGGGGATCGTGGTGGGAAATGCCTGTGGAGGAAAGCCAGGCAGTCCTGGAAATAAGGCAATACTGCTGAGTCATGCATAGCGGGTGGAGCCATTACCATAGCCTCTCTCTCTGCACACACTAACTTCTGCAGCTGAATAATAGAGAAGCTGGCCCCTCAAATGCCTGCCGCACTGAACTACAGAGTAGGACCCCAGGTCAGGGATCCCTCTAAGTGCCTGAATGGACGGGGTTACGGACAAAGACAGGCCAAAGAGCCCTTCTGATCACATGACTGCAAGAGGCTTAACTCCTGCCGACTGGGAAATCTGTGTCTCTGAACACTTAGCGCCACCAGGGTCCCTGCAAGCTAAGCAGCTGCATCACCTTTAGGTTCAGCTCTCCCTGGCGTAGACCTGCCACAGGGAGAAAAAAAAAAAAAAAAAGTCTTGTGTTTATGTGTGCAGGGTCACTTCAGTCCTCTCCAACTCTTTGTGACCCTGTAGACTGTGTCCTGCCAGGCTTTTCTGTCAGAAAAGGTGTTCTCCAGGCAAGAATACTGGAGTGTATTGGCAAATACTGGTTGTCATACCTTTCTAGAGCACTATATTTCCTGCTGCCCTAGCTGCCAACCCCCCGAGTACTTGGTGCTATCAGAACCCCTGTGACCTAACCAGCTGTACCACTTCCATACTTGGCCATCGGAGGGGCAAATTTAAGCCCTCCAGAGGAGCCTCAGTAGCTAAACCCCAGTAGACGACCCACATATAGAGATGGAAATAAAGCCATAGTTGAAACTGAGGGGAAGTGTGGCTAAGGAAGAAGACCCCAAACCTTCCCACCAGCTGTGCAAAGCTGTACCACTTCCATACTTGGCCATCGGAGGGGCAAATTTAAGCCCTCCAGAGGAGCCTCAGTAGCTAAACCCCAGTAGACGACCCACATATAGAGATGGAAATAAAGCCATAGTTGAAACTGAGGGGAAGTGTGGCTAAGGAAGAAGACCCCAAACCTTCCCACAAGCTGTGCAAACTGCAGATTAAATCCTCATGATCAACTAAGCAGACTGTCTATGGACTATATAAAAGGACATTGAGAGCTCCCACAAAAGAAAATGCACTAGCTCTGATAGCTGTGGACATTGGAGGCAAGAACACACAGGAATAGGACCAGATTAGAATCTGAGCAGCCCCCATAGCAGTTCCAGAGATCAGTACAGTGTTAGAGGGCGTCCTAGGGAGGTAAGGTGGACTGTGTGATTCCCAGCATGGGAAAGAACTCTGACAGTAGTGACTCAAGAAAGACATTTATTGTTCCTATTTTTTGACTTGACCTGTAGATTCTTTTGGATACTTTTTTCTTCTCCCCACCCCTTTCCCCCCTCTGTTGTTGCTGTTGATTTTATTGTCACTAAGAAATCCAATTAAACTTTTGAAGGTTTTTGTTTGGTTTTGTTTTTCTTTTTCCTCAGTCACATTTTTTATTGTTATAAACTTCTGCCTCTATGTTGGGCTTTTGTAGTTTTGTGGAATTGTCCTCTTTTTTTTCTATTTTTTTTTTAATTTTAATTTTTTAAACCTATTATTATTTTTCTACATTTATTCTTTTGCTTGCTTTTCCTACTGTTTTTTTCCCCTTGCAGTTAATCTTTGATGTATATAAATTTTCTTTATCTACCTCTATTTAACTTTGTATATCTATTTTTTCTTTCTTTTCTTTCTCTCCTTTTCTCTCAACATATTTGTTTTATTTTCACTGCTCTATTCCCTGATTGGCACCTTGCTTTAGTTTTGTTTTCCAGTTTGTGCTTAAGTTAGTTTTGTTCTTAACTGGTAAATATAATTTTTGATTTCCTTTGTTCACTGAATCTATCTACTGTACTTTATTTTTGTTGGACTGTTCTTACTTTGCTCATAGGTGTATATGTACATGTGCATACTCCATCATTTTAATTATTATTTGCCTGATTTTGTAACTGCCATTTGTCTGGGGGTTCATCTCTGGTTTCTTATTTTTGGATATTTGTTTTACTCTCCCTTAATGCCATAACAAACAACTTGTGAAATCTTTGTTCCTGACCAGAGATCAAACCTTGAGCCTTTTGAGTGGGAGCACCGACTCCAAGACCTTAGACTACTAGAGAACTAACCCTAGGGAGTACTAAACAGTGAGAACTCACTCAAAGGAAATTACTTGAATATAAGACCTAGCATCACCCAACCACCAGTAGCACCCTGTGCAGGACGCCTCATCTAAACAACAGACAAAACTAAAATACAAGTTCAGTCATCAGCAGACAGAAGTACCACCTTACTCAGCTTTGCCCATAAGAGTGAAAGCAAAGAAACAAACAAAAACTCTGCACAAATCTCACCCTATATGAAGCTCACACAAACCACTGGACCAACCTCAGGAGGGCAGAAATAGAAAAGAAGGAAAAAAAAAATAAACCTTCTTCAAGGAAAGAATTCAAATTTTCTTGAAGCTTGGGAAAAGGAGACCTCAAACACAATAACTTAAAATAAGAAATGAAAAGGCAGAGAAATACTGCACAAATGAAGGAACAAACTAGAAACACATAAGTCCAAATAAATGAAGAGGAAATAGGAAAATTACCTGAAAAATAATTCAGAATAATGATAGTGAAGATGATCAAAAACATTGAAAAAAATGTAGAAACTGCAAAAATCAATTAACAAAGACCTAGAAGAATTAAAGAATAAACATACAAACAACAAAATTACTGAAATTAAAAATAATCTAGAAGTAATCAATAGCAGAATATCTGAAGCAGAAGAACGAATAAGTGACCTGGAAGATAAAATGGTGGAAATAACTTCTGAAGAACAGAATAAAGTAAAATGAATGAAAGAGCTGAAGACAGTCTCAGAGACCTCTGGGACCATATCAAACACACCAACATTCCAACATTCGAATTATAGGGATCCCAGAAGAAGAAGAGAGAAACAAAGAGTATGAGAAAAATTTTGAAGAGGTTATAATTGATAATTTTCCCAACATGGAAAATGAAATAGCCAATCAAATCCAAGAGTCACAGAGTCTCACACAGAATAAACCTATGGAGAAACACGCCAAGACACATACTAATCAAACTAAGAAAGACTAAACACAAAGAAAGAATAGTAAAAGCAGCAAGGGAGAAGAAACAAGTAACATACGAAGGAAACCCCGTAGCTTAACAGCTCATCTTTCAGCAGAAACTCTGCAAGCCAGAAGCGAATGATAGGAGATATTTAAAGTACTGAAAGGGAAAAATCTACAACCAATATTACTGTACACAGCAAAGATATCATTCAAAATTGATGGAGAAATAAAAAGCTTTTCAGACAAGCAAAAGTTAAGAGAATTCAGTACCACCATACCAGCTTTACAACAAATGTTAAATGGACTTATATAGTCAAGAAATACAACAGAAGAAAAAAAGATCTACAAAATCAACCCCAAACACTTAGAAAATGGCAATAGAAACTTCAGTTCAGTTCAGTTGCTCAGTCGTGTCCAACTTTTTGTGACCCCATGAATTACAGAACGCCAAGCCTCCCTTTCCATCACCAACTCCCGGAGTTCACTCAAACTCACGCCCATCTAATCTGTGATGCCATCCAGCCATCTCATCCTCTGTGGTCCCCTTCTTCTCCTGCCCCCAATCCCTCCCAGCATCAGAGTCTCTTCCAATGAGTCAACTATTCCCATGAGGTGGTCAAAGTATTGGAGTTTCAGCTTTAGCATCAGTCCTTCCAAAGAACACCCAGGACTGATCTCCTTTAGAATGAACTGGTTGGATCTCCTTGCATTCTCAATAATTATTTTACATGTAAATGGATTAAATGCTCCAACTAAAGACACAGACTGGCTGAATGGATACAAAAACAAGATCCATATATATGCTGTTTACAAGAAACCCACTTCAGACCTCAAGACACACATAGATTGAAAGTGAGAGGATGGGAAAATGTGTTCCATGCAAATGGGAAGCAAAAGAAAGCTGGAGTAGCAATTCTCATATCATATAAAATAGACCTTAAAATAAAGATTACAAGAGATAAGGAAGGACACTACATAATGATTAATGGATCAATCCAAGATGAAGACACAACAATTGTAAATATCTATGCAGCCAACATAGAAGCACCTAAATACATAAGACAAGAACTAGCAGACATAAAAGGAGAAATTGACAGTAACGCAATAATAGTAGGAGAGTTTAACATCCCACTCACACCAATGGACAGACCATCAAAGCAGAAAATTAATAAGGAAACACAAGTCTTAAATGACAGATGAGATAGATCTCATTGATATCTTCAGGACATTCCATCTAAATGCAGAAGAACACACCTTCTCAAGTGCACAGGTAACATTCCCCAGAATAGGCCACATATTGGCTCACAAATAAAACCTCAGTAAATTTAAGAAAATTGAAATTGTATTTTTCTTTTTTACTTTACAATACTGTTTTGGTTTTGCCATGCATTGACGTGAGTTCCCAATCCTGACCCCCCTCCCACCACCCTCCCCATGTCATCTCTCTGGGAAATTGTATCAAGCATTTTCTCCCACCACAACACTATGAGACTAGATATCAGTTACAAGAAGGAAAAAAACAACTGTAAGAAACACAAACGCATGGAGATTAAACAACACATTTCTAAACAACCAAGAGGTTACTGAAGAAATCAAAAGGGAAATTTAAAAAATTTATAGAAGCAAATGACAATGAAAACATGACAACTCAAAACTTATGGGATGCGACAAAAGCAGTTCTAAGAAGGAAGTTTATAGCAATAAAATCTTACCTCAAGAAAAACATCAAATAGACAACCTAAATGTATACCTAAAGCAACTGGAAAAAGAAGAAGGAAAAAAAATAGAAGAAGGAAAGAAATCATAAAGATTTGAGAAGAAATACATGAAAAAGAAATGAAAGAAACAATAGTAAAGATTAATACAACTAAAAGCTGGCTCTTTGATAAACAAAATTGACAATCTCTTAGCCAGACTCATCAAGAAAAAAATGAGAGAAGAATCAGATTGATGAAAAAGGAGAGGTTACAACAGACAATGTAGAAATACAGAGGATTATAAGAGACTATTATGAACAATTATATGGCAATAAAATAGATAACCTGGAAGAAATGGACAGATTCTTAGAAAAGTTCAGTCTTCCAAGACTGAACCAGGAAGAAATAGAAATTATGAACAATCCAGTTATGAACATTGAAGTTGAAGCTGTGATCAAAAGCCCAGGACCAGATGACTTCACAGGCGAATTCTCTCAAACACTTAGAGAGGAGCTAATGCCTATCCTTCTAAAGCTCTTTTTAAAAATTGCAGAGAAAGGAACACTTCCAAATTCATTCTACGAGGCCACAGTCACCCTAATACCAAAACCAGACAAAGACAACACACAAAAACAAAACTACAGGCGGATATCACTGATGAACATAGATGCAAAAATTCACAACAAGATTTTAGCAAACGGAATTCAGCAGTACATCAAAAAGCTCATACACCATGATTAAGTTGGGTTTATTCCAGGGATTCAAGGATTCTTCAATATACAGAAGTCAATTAATGTGATACACCATATTAACAAACAGAAAGATAAAACCATACAATCATCTCAATAGATGCAGAAAAAGCCTTTGACAAAATTCAGAACCTATTTATGATTAAAACCCTTCAAAAAATGGGCATAGAAGGAGCCTACCTCAACATAGTAAAGGCCATATAAGATAAGCCCACAGCAAACATTATTCTCAATAGTGAAAAACTGAAAGTATTCCCACTAAGATCAGAAACAAGACAAGGGTGTCCATTTTCACCACTATTATTCAATATAGCTCTGGAAGTCCTAGCTATAGCAATCAGAGATGAAAAAGAAATAAAAGGAATCCAGATGAGAAAGGAAGAAGTAAAGCTCTCACCATTGGCAAATTACAGGGACTATATATAGAAAACCCTACAGATAGCATCAGAAAATTACTAGAGTTAATCCGTGAATTTAGCAAAGTTGCAGGATACAAAATCAATACACAGAAATCACTTGTATTTCTATATACTAATAATTAAAAATCAGAAATAACAATTAAGGAATCAATCTCATTCACCATTGCAATAAAAATAATTAAATATCTAAGAATAAATTAATCTAAGGAGATGAACTGTACACAGAAAATTATAAAATAAGAATGAAAGAAATCAAAGATGACCTAAACAGATGAAGAGATATTCCATGTTCCTGGGTAAGAAGAATCAATATTGTGAAAATGACTATACTACCAAATGCAATCTACAGATTTAATGCAATCCCTATCAAATTAACAATGGCATCTTTCATAGAACTAGAACAAAAAATTTCACAATTCATATGGAAACTCAAAAGACCACAAATAGGCAAAGCAGTCTTGAGAAAGAAGAGTGGAGCTGGAAGAATCAAGCTTCCTGACTTCAGGTTATACTATAAAGCTACAGTCATCAAGATAGTATGTTACTGGCACAAAAACAGAAATATAGACAAATGGAACAAGGTAGAAAGCCCAGAAATAAATCCATGTGCCTGATACCTTATTTTTTACAAAGGAGGCAAGAATATACAATGGGGCAAAGACGGCTTCTTCAATAAATGGTGCTGGGAAAACTAGACAGCTACATGTAAAAGAATGAAATTAGGACACTTCCTAACACCATACACACAAAAAAAACACAAAACGGATTAAAGACCTAAATGTAAGACCAGAAACTATAAAACTCTTAGAGGAAAACATGCAGAACTCTCAATGACATAAATTAAAGCAAGATCTTCTATGACCCACCTCCTAGAATAATGAAAATAAAAATAAACAAGTGAGATCTGATTAAACTTAAAGCTTTTGCACAGCAAAGGAAAATATAAGTAAAGTGAAAATATATGTAAGGTGAAAAGAGCCCTCAGAATTGGAGAAAATCTTAGCAAGTGAAACAACTGACAAAGGATTAATTTGCAAAATATACAAGCAGCTCATACAATTCAATACTGGAAAAACAACCCAAACAAAAAGTGGGAAAGAAGACATACAGATGGCTAACAAACACATGAAAAGATGCTCAATATAGCTCATTGTTAGAGAAATACAAATCAAAACTACAATGGGATATCACCTCATACCAGTCAGAATGGCCCTCATCAAAAAGTCTATAAACAACAAATGCTGGAAAGAGTGTGGAAAAAAGGGAACCCTCTTGTACTGTTGGCAGGAATGTAACTTTGTAGAGCCACTATGGAAGACAATATGGAAATTCCTTAAAAACACTAGGAATAAAACCACCATGTGACCCAGAAGTCCCACTCCTAGGCATACACCCTGAGGAAACCAAAATTGAAAGAGACGCATGTATCACATTATTCACTGCAGCACTATTTACAATAGCTAAAACATGGAAGCAACCTAGATGGATGGATAAAGAAGTTCTGGTATATATACACAATGGAATATTACTCTGCCATTTAAAAGAACACATTTGAGTCAGTTCTAATGAGGTGGATGAACCTAGAACCTATTATACAGAGTGAAGTGAGCCAGAGAGAAAGATAAATGCCATGTTCTAACACATATATACGGAATCTAGAAAAATAGTCCTGAAGAATTTATTTACAGGAAAACAATGGAGAAACAGACATAGAGAATAGACTTATGGACATGAGGAGTGGGATGGAGAGGGTGAGATGTACAGAAAGAGTAACATGGAAACTTACATTTTCATATGTAAAATAGACAGCCAACAGGGATTTGCTGTATGGCTCAAGAAACTTAAACAAGGGCTCTGTATCAACCTAGAGGGGTGGGATGGGGAGGGAAATGGGAGGGAGTTTCCAAAGGAAGGGGATATATGTATACCTATGGCAGATTCATGTTGAGGTTTGACAGAAAACAGCAAAATTCTGTAAAGCAATTATCCTTCAATAAAAAATAAATTAAAAAAAAGAAAATTGGAGATAACTGAGTGAACATTTTGTGAAAAGATGGGCACAGTAAAGGACAGAAATGGTAAGGGCTTAACAGAAGCAGAACAGATTAAGAAGAGGGGTTAAGAAAACACAGGGAACTATACAAATATATCTTAATAACCTGGGTAACCCCAATGGTGTGCTCACTCAGCCTAGAGCTGAATATCCTGGAGTGTGTAGTCAGATTGGCCTTAGGAATTACGACTACAAACAAAGCTATTGGAGGCGATGAAATTTCAGCTGAGCTACTTAAAATCCTAAAATATGATGCTGTCAATGTGCTGTGCTCAATATGTCAGCAAATTTGGAAAACTCAACAGTGGCCATAAGACTAAAAAAATCAGTTTTCATTCCAATCCCAAAGAAGGGCAATGCAAAAGAATGTTCAAACTATCAAACAATTGCACTCATTTCACATGCCAGCAAGGTTTTGCTCAAAATTCTTCAGGACAGTCTTCAGCAGTATGTGAACCTAAAACTTCCACATGTAATAACTGAGTTTCAAAGAGGTAGAGGAACCAGAGATCAAATTGTCAAGATTCACTGAATCATAGAGAAAGCAAGAGAATTCCAGAAAAACATCTACTTCTGCTTCATTGTGTATGTGCTCAGTCATGCCTGACTCTTTGTGACTCTATGGACTATAGATTGTGAGGGTTCTCTGTCTATGGAACTTTCCAGGCAAGAATACTGGAGTGGTTTGCCATTTCTTTCTCCAGGGGATCTTTCTGATCCCTTCTGACACAGGGATCATCTCCTGTGTCACCCTCTTTGGCAGGCAGATTCCTTACCAAATGCACAACCTGGGAAGTTGGTCAGCTTCACTGTCTACTCTAAAACTTAGACTATATTCATCACAACAAACTGTGGAAAATTTTTAAAGAGATGGAAGTGCCAGATACCTTACTTGTCTCCTGATAAACCTGTATGTGGGTCAAGAAGCAACAGAAGTTACAGCCCAAGGACTGAGCAACAACAAAAACAAGGCTATTTTACCCAACGTATGTATTAAAGACTAATTCACATACAAAAAATATTCACTCATATTAGTGTACAGTTCTGTGAGCTTTGAAAAACAATAAAGAGATGGAACTATCACCACTATCAAGACATATTATAGTTCAGTCGTACCAAAACATTCTTCATGACTCTTGCAGTTCACCCTTTACCTTCACCTGTAAATCCTGGCAACCAGTGCTTTTTCTTCATTCCTATCATTTTGTCTTTTCTAGAGTGTCTTATTAGTAGATTTTCAGTCTTCTGAGTCTAACTTCTTGCAGTTGGTGTTAATATATTTGAATTCATTCTTGTTATTTTATCAATGGTTAATCCTCATATTATTGGGCACTATTCATTGTATGGATATGCGATGTGTTTACTCATTCTCCAGTTGAGGGATATTTGCATTATTTTTGGGGCAACTGTGTATAAAGCTATTCATGCACAGGGATTTTGTGTAGACATAGAGTTACATTTCACTTTTTTAAATACTGAAGGGTGTAGTTGCTGGTCATATGTTAAGTGTATGTTTAATTTTGTAAGAATCTACTGAACTGTTTTACAATGTGGTTGTATGATTTTGCATTCTTATTTGCAACTTATGAGTATTCTAGTTGCTTTGATTCCTTGATAGCATCCTTGATATCAGCTACTATATATGTATATATAAACTCCAAATTATAAGTTTACAAGTTTATGAATTTTCACACAGTGAACAAGCCTTTTTAAATTCCACCAGTTCAGGAAATAGCACAGAACTAGCACCTTAGAAGAATGCCACTTGACCTCTCCCAAGAACTATTCCTACTGTTCCTCATGGATAACTACTTTATTAACAACATAATTCAATTTGCCTCGTTTTGTACTTTGTATTGGAGAAGGCAATGGCAACCCACTCCAGGACTTTTGCCTGGAAAATCCCATGGATGAAGGAGCCTGGTAGGCTGCAGTCCATGGGGTTACGGAGAGTCAGACACAACTGAAGTGACTCAGCAGTAGCAGTAGCATACTTTGTATAAATGGAGTCATATAGTATAGTCCTTTTCACATTTGGCTTCCTTCAGACAATATTATGTTTCTGAT
>SJYC01007740.1:0-23827 GCA_006408675.1 Madoqua kirkii | reverse complement strand
CAGTGTCATGAACCTCCATCCATAGTTCATCAGGCACCCTATCTATCAGCTCTAGGCCCTTAAATCTATTTCTCACTTCCACTGTATAATCATAAGGGATTTGATTTAGGTCATACCTGAGTGGTCTAGCGGTTTTCCCCACTTTCTTCAATTTAAGTCTGAATTTGGTAATAAGGAGCTCATGATCTGAGCTACAGTCAGCTCCTGGTCTTGTTTTTGTTGACTGTATAGAGCTTCTCCACCTTTGGCTGCAAAGAATATAATCATTCTGATTTCAGTGTTGACCATCTGCTTATGTCCATGTGTAGAGTCTTCTCTTGTGTTGTTAGAAAAGGGTGTTTGCTATGACCAGTGCATTTTCTTGGCAAAACTCTATTAGTCTTTGCCCTGCTTCATTTCTCATCCCAAGGCCAAATTTACCTATTACTCCAGGTGTTTCTTGACTTTCTACTTTTGCATTCCAGTCCTCTATAATGAAAAGGACATTGAAAAGGACATCTTTTTTTGGTGTTAGTTCTAAAAGTTCTTATAGGTCTTCATAGAACCATTCAACTTCAGCTTCTTCAGCATTACTGGTTGGGGCATAGACTTGGATTACTGTGATATTGAATGGTTTGCCTTGGAAATGAACAGAGATCATTCTGTCGTTTTTGAGATTGCACCCAAGTACTGCATTTTCTACTCTTTTGTTGACCATGATGGCCACTCCATTTCTTCTGAGAGATTCCTGCCCACAGTAGTAGATATAATGGTCATCTGAGTTAAATTCACCCATTCCAGCCCATTTTAGTTCGCTAATTCCTAGAATGTCAACATTCACCCTTGCCATCTCTTGTTTGACCACTTCCAATTTGCCTTGATTCATGGACCTGACATTCCAGGTTCCTATGCAATATTGCTCTTTACAGCATCAGACCCTGCTTCTATCACCAGTCACATCCACAGCTGAGTATTGTTTTTGCTTTAGCTTCATCTCTTCATTCTTTGTGGAGTTATTTTTCCACTGATCTCCAGTAGCATGTTGGGCACCTACTGACCTGGGGAGTTCCTCTTTCAGTATCCTATCATTTTGCCTTTTCATATTGTTCATGGGGTTCTCAAGTCAAGAATACTTAAGTGGTTGCCATTCCCTTCTCCAAGGGTAGAATTAGTCAATGATAAAAAGAAAATGTTCCAGGAAAAAGTAGCAAATTAATCTTTCCGTCAAAATTACTATTAAATCATAGTACTTACCAAAAAGACACATGAACACCATATCAAATATTTCCCTTTTTGCCTTCATTTTAGCTCCTAAGAGGGAGCTAAAATACATATCATCCACAGAATGATATGTATTTTGCATAAAAAGTTTAGCATGTACTAGTCATGAAGTTGGATGAAACAGAAAGAACTCTCCATCCATAAGTAAGTTTCAGAGAAATCCAAATCTGTTGAAATGGATGTGACTTCTAACCTAGGCTAAAGGGTCTATGCTTCTCAGGAACATGAGTAATAAAAATAGTAATTAACTGAGGGATTAAATAGCTGTTAATTATGAAGCCAAAGATATTTTAGCCAAGCTGGCAGAATAAATAAAAATGTCAGAATGCTCAGCAGATGGAAAGAAGTGGTTGGAACTACCAGTCCCTTTGGCAATTTCGGCTGTCACTTCATGGCACTTCCTGAAGCAGAAAATTACATTTCTTTCAGCTTTTGGAGATGTTTTAGGAGCCCTTGATGTCCACCAGTTAATATTGCCCCCTACCCTCTGCAGTGCTAGAGATTACATTTTAAAAGAAGCCATAGACGGCCAAGGAACTATGGGCATAACTCCTTAGCTTCCCCTCCAGCAACGTTCATGGCCAGTCAAGGGAGAGAAACAGAAAGTCTGAGGCCTGGTTTGATAATGTGTGCCCAGGGCCCTCAGTGTCTACATGTCTGTGCCTTGGAGTGATGTCCTCGTGAAATGTGAGTTAATACAGAATCTCCTCAGGGCACATTTCTAGTGGAACCATAGATTTCCCCTATGGACCTAGACCTGATTAAAGTTGTCTACAAAGCCCAAAAGGCTAGTAAGGGCACAGCTACACCTGCTCCCTGAGATATTCAAGACAAGTTTCTGAACCCTACATTCTAATAGCGAATCTTCTAAAGATGAGACTGGCATAGAATTAAAGGAATCCAGGGAAACCTCTAGCTTAACTTTCTCATTTTATAGCAAAGGAAGCTTAATCCAGGTTATATGTCTTCTTGTACTGTGTATGTACAATCGACAACTCATGAACTATCTTTTCCAGGATATTCGCTTATGTAAATACTTTCATAGAAATGACTGAAAACTTTATTGAAAAAGCAGAAAAAACTTTCTCCAGAATCTGTATATCACATTATTGAACTGCTTAAACATCTTTATGGTAATTTTTTTAATTAGTGAAGTTATAGATGTTCTTAATTCATTGTTCACCTGAAGCTCAGAGTATGTCTTTAATAATGAAAGATTTATTTCTTGAAGTGATATTGATTTTTTTCATTAAAAATACATGCACTATTTAATGGCAAATTTATTTATTTGGGATAAAAGATAATCTGTGGGCTCTATGTGGTTGGAAATTATTCTCTCATGTGGACCCAGGAAGAAGCCTGGTTTCACAACAAAATAAAAACTATAACCTGAATCTACCATAAAATGACTCTGAAAGAAATGGCGTTTCTCTCGTCCATGGAGGTAAAAAAGCTGTTGCTAACTAACTGTATGCTCTGGTGAAAGCTTCTTTCAGAGATTCATTTGTAATGAAGATTCATCGTTTTCCCAATTTAATTAGAGAAACATTTATATATCCATTACCCATTATCGAATAGTAAGTACTGCAAAAATGCAAATAACATTTTTAGTGATTAGATTTTAGGTCTTTGACAAAACAATGAAGGAGATATGCATTTTCTAGAGTGTTCTCAGTACCTCAGACCCCTGCTGGTCACCAATCTTCCTCCTAGAGGAAGAAAATATAGAATTATCCCTCTTCTGCAAGACTGTCTTCATGTGAGGAAACACATCTTTGTAAATAGACACCGTCTGTGCTCAGTTATGTCCGACTCTTTGTGACCCTGTGGACTGTAGCCCACCAGGCTCCCCTGTCCATGGGATTTCCCAGGCAAGAATACTGAAGTGGGTTGCCATTTCCTTCTCCAGGGGATCTTTCTGACCCAGGGATCGAAGCAGCATCTCCTGTGTCTCCTGCATTGCAAGCGGATTCTTTGTACCGCTGAGCCATGGCCCATTAGGCATTGTGTATGCAACTAGACTGTTGTCTTTTTATTTTCTTCCATATCAAGAGGATCAGAGACTTGAATTCTTCTCAGTAATTCACACTATAAGTTTATTTACAGAATTTATATCCACTGATAATAGTGCAAATACTATTTTATCTGAAATATCTTCTTCATATAAATGGAATTGTCTTGTCACGGGACAGTGAGAAAATTGTAGCATTCTAATTTGGATCTTTTCCCCCGCCCCTGAAAAAAAAGATGTACAAAAACATTTAAAATGAAAAGGACAGTCAACCAAGAGAAATAAAATCTTAGCAATGCAGTGAGTTTTGGAGTCAACGACAATAGTTACATTGCATTACTCATGGATAAAAAGCCCAGAGTTCTGATTTCAGAAAAATAAATAAAAAGTGAACTTCACTGTTCTTTGTTGAAAGCCTAGTTTAGAAAGTAAGAGTTCAGAATTGTCTAATCTTTGAGAATTGGAACCAGGTTGAAATGTCAACACCCTTGCCATGTTGTTGTGGTCAATGTTTCAATGCCCAATCCACCAGCAGAAATTTAGGGAAACAGACAAGAGAGTCTAACCAGAAAGAAGTGAGTGGATGGGTGGCTTTTTGGAATCCGATCGAACCTCTACAAATTATTCTGCCTTGGCATGCCTGGCGGCTCTGCCTTCACAAACAGCCAGTGTGGCCAAGCATTAAGCTGTCCATCAGAAGAGGGCTAATTATTGAATTAAAAGGAGAAGCTTTACATAACTGCACCATTAACTTGATGATAGTTGAGATATGAGCCAAATCCTTTTGTGTTTGTTGGTTGTATTTGATTTTCATGCGTTTGTTCATCGCCACACTTAGCAGTATCAGGCTGCTCTAGTGTAGAAGATAAAATCCTTTAATACTCTATCAGAACTACAGGAGATGAAGCTTGATCAATACATTTTATGAATCTGTAAACTATCACAGCGTGGCCTGTTCCTGAAGACTTTCCCCTGGTGACACGGCTATATTATTCTGGGGCCAGAGGCTCAAGCAATATTGAAATCCTGCTTGAATTCATCTTCTACAGACCATAAAAGTGACAAGATCCCCAAAGATTTACATTTTTTGTGCTATGGATTAATCAATCTTGCAGGTGGAAAGAGAAGGATCTTGGTGTGCATGCTATAGATGGTCTTTTCAGCCTGAGGAGAGTGTAAAAAATTAATTTCCTTTTTCTGAGAAAAGTGGTTAGTGAGGGTGACTCATCTAAATCAAAGAAAATGCAGTTAAAAATTCCTTTGCCATCTGCCTTTTGATAGATTCTGACAATGATGACAACAGCATCATAAAGAAAGGTCTCCAGAATTCTCAAGTTTATGGAAAATAAATCTTTGACAACCACAAAATAGCAACTGATTTGTTGCTGTTACGGTTAAACTCAAATTCTGATGAACATGGGTCTCTTCAGAATCGTTACCAACTGCAGTGTTTAGTATTGGTGTTGTTCAAAATGTGAAGATTCATACAGATGATTTTGTCCCATCAAATTATCATATGATCTGTCAGAACAGACATGCCAAAATGCACTTCTTTACCTATCAAATTTTTCATTATTCATCCTCTAAAAATAAAATGGTATTTTTTTGCCCAAGAGTCTTATCAATTATTTAATTGCACTGGAAACTAAATTATTTTAATTTTGCCTTGGAAAGTTCTTTAGCATAAAAATGCCACTGATAATTTCAAAATGTCATTGAGTATTTTACCAAGGATAAAGGATATTTTCTAGAAGTGTTTGACTCACCTCTTCCATCAGTTTAAGGAAGTGAAGATTTCCCTGCAGAGAGGAGGGATAATAGAAACTTCTTTCAAGTATTTAGAGAGCTTTAATTCCTTAAACTTTTTAGAAGCACAACTTGGCAATAGCTATCAAATTTGAAAATACATCTATCTTTACATAGCAATTCTACCTCAAAACATTTTTTATAGATACTCTCGCCTATGTAGAAATACTTTCCACATATGTGAAGAGTTGTCATTTTCACATATGTGAAGAGTTGTCATTTCCATATATGTGAAGAATCTTGGAAAAGCTATGCTTATTAACCTCTTTAAATGCATTATATTCCAAAAATCTGTTGGAGTACTATGCAGATGATATGCTGATGTACTGATATGGAAAGATAATCACCATATTATTAGGTAGAGAAAACTTTATATATATATATATATCTGTGTGTGTATTTATACAGTGAAATAAATATCACTGGAATTCAGCTTTATTGCTAAAGATGGCAACTTCTTTGATAAGGCATCCTTTATTGTCTGTCTGCCTTTTTCTCTTACTTCCTCACTCTTTTCCTAATTTCCTGAGATCACTTCCTAAATAAACTCTAAAAGGCACTCTAATCCTCACTGCAGGGTTTGCTTCTGGAGGTAGTCAACTGAAGACGTTTGGTACTAGAAGTTAGACAGTGAGGTGATAACTTCTGATGCGTCACAGCATCATCTTTACTAAGACATCAGCTGTGGAATGAGATAAAAGATCAAGGAGATGAACTTGCTTCTGAAATACCTCTAGCATTCTGAGAGCAGTGGGGAGCAGTAAAGGAGCAGTGATAATTAGAGAGAGTGGCATTAGTTAATTATTGTCAAGTTTAAGTGAAGTTCTGGGGGAAGCTTCAGATTCACCCAACTGTTACCTCAAGACATGAAGACATCTGGAAAGTCTTTATGGAGGGATTAAAGGAATCCTTATCTCCTATAATTGGAGGGTAGCAGTGGTAGTGTTAGTGACTCAGTCGTGTCTGACTCTTTGCAGCCCCATGGACTGTAGCCTGCCAGGCTCCTCTGTCCATGGAATTCTCCAGGTAAGAATAGTGGAGTGGGTTGCCATTCCCTTCTCCAGGGGATCTTCCTGACCCAGGGATCAAACCCAAGTATCCTACACTGCAGGCAGATTCTTGACCATCTGAGCCACCGGGGAAGGGTTTTGCTGAAAATCCAGACCAGAATCTGACGGTAAGAGTAGTGTCACATATGGAACTTCTCTGGTGGCTCAGTGATTAAGAATCTGTCTGCCAATGCAGGGGACACAGATTTGAAGATCCCACATGCTGAGGAGCAGCTAAGCCTGTACGCCACAACTACTGAGCCTGCCTGTCACAACTGCTGAAGGCACCTGTAGCCGGTGCTCCGCAACAAGAGAAGCCACAGATGTGAGAAGCCCACACACTGCAACTAGAGAATGCCCATGCACAACAAAGACTCAGCAGAGTCAAAAATAAATAGATAAAATTAAAATGTTTGAGAAAGGGTAATATCACCCAGGAGGCTCAATTCATAGCCTTCTACAGTAAGATCAGAACTCTGATAGGCAATGATTGAAACCTTGAGACCTGCGATGGGGACATTTAGAGGATGCCCCTTGAAGACCTTGAACTCCAGGTCCCCCTGAACAACCTGAGCTGGAAGAAGTGGCACCTTCCCCCTTGCCAGAAATGGCAGCCTTCCCTTGTCTGTAGAGACATGCAGAGACCCACCTTAGGCAGGTGATTTGCAAGGTGATACTGATCCTCCTCCAGATGTGTTCCCACCTCCCCTTCCTGTTTCTGGAATCCTTAGTAGAATCACATCACAGGCTGGCCTGCTATGGGAGAAAAGAGATTGTTTACTGAAAGAGTCACAGAGTCTGGCTAAAACGTGCCAGGATGAGCCAAGAGAACATGACTGGGAAGGGATGGCGAGATGCTGGACTGCAGTGAGGGGCGGCACATAGGCTGGGTAAGGAGGAGTTTGTTACCACAGGGGTGCTCTCCCAGGACTGCGAATTTAACATCCAGGTGAGAATAGCTATACTGCTGATGCTTCCTTCCAGTGTGGGGAAAACAATGACAAACATTGTAGACAAAAATAAATAAGGTAGAGATGCCTGGACTTCCTTGGCAAAATGTTGAGGAAGGGATCAAAAGGCTCAAAGAGCTGGTGGTCATCCTCGAACAAATATTACATAAGACCCGAGATCCCACTATCTTGCCTGTATACATTGGGAGGCCTAGTGGGCACTCCTTTCTTTAAAGAAGTAAAGATTTCACTGGTAAGTAGGGATGCCAGGTAAAATATAGGAGGCAATCTTTGGGGTATATTTTTGTCAAGAAATTATTCATTGTTTATCTGAAATTCAAATTTCATTGGGTAATCTCTGTCTTGATGTTTGCTTTTTTCTTTCTTTCTTTTTTTTTTGCTGAATCTTACAACTCATCCTGTCAGCTACCATGGACGAATGGATGATAGGGAACCATGGACATGGGCTCCCCAATGTCGCAGGAGGTGGAAGGATTTCAGAGGAGCAGAAGGCAGGTAGTTGCACGTCACCATCACATGCAAGGGGAATGGAATTCTGAAAATGGCAGCAGGGCTGGAATGGTAGCCAAGGTTCTGAACAGCAGGAATCTGGACCTTGGTCTATGAGGCAAGGTCCATAGTAAGCCAATGAGAGTGCTGTTTAAGCAATGTAACTGAAAAGGATTAAGAGTGATTTCAGCTACAGAAATAAAAAATAATTGACTCTTTGCCCAGTTTCTAGGCCTGGCCAGTTCTCAGACCAGTTAAGTAGGATGCCTGGTTCCTTCAGGAAAAACTCTCAAGCATCTCAGGGGGCATCAGGAATAGTTTCTCCACGGGACTTCCCTGGTGGGCCAGTGGTTATGACTTTGCCTTCCATTGTAGGGGGTGCAGGTTCAGTCCCTGGTTGGGGACCTAAGATCCACATGCCTCCCAGTGAAAAACAAACAAAGATAAAACAAAAACAATATTATAACAAACTCAATAAAGACTTTTTCAATGGTCCACATTAAAAAAAAATCTTAAAAATACTTATTTAGGAAAAAAGGGATAGTTTATCGGAACTCCTTCTCAAAGGGACCTCCACTATTTTTAGAGTACCTAAACCCACGGTCAGAGGAAATAGTAAAATCCTTTTAGGACTCCTGGATTCAGCACTGGAATGGAACTGATACCAAGGGACTCACAACATCTTCATGGCCCCTTTCACTGCGGCAGGCAGAGTGGGGAGGAGTCAGATGGAAGCCAAATGATAAATGGATTCCTGGCCCACCCTGTCTCCCAGTGGGTCTAATGTGTCCACAGACCCACTGGGGTCATTTGCTTAGGCCCTGAGTGCATAATTGAATTTGATATATTTGGCAGCTGGAAGAAACCCCAAATTATTCTATGATCTGTGAGGTGAGAGCTATCATGATAGGAAGGGCCAAGTGGAAGCCGCTGACACGCCCACCTCCCTCCAGGCTGAAAGAGAACGTTGTAAGCAAAGCTGTGTCCTGAGAGAAAGGGCAGAGATTAAAGACATCCTTGAATACTTGAAAGATCTTCCTCATATCTCTGTTTAATTCATCAGTCTCACTCTTGGTAAAACAAGTGCATCTAAAGACCATTGTAAACTTGACTGTTAACCCAGTCTCAGCTCTAATGCCAGATGTTCTGTCTCTATAGAGCAAATTATTTTTCAGTCCCTGAAGACAACAACCAGAAGTTTGCTTTCACTCAGAACTTCACTTATGAGTGACACCATATCAATGATCTTATCCCAGGGTTTTGTGAACACGCCTACTCTCTTTCATGGTGCAGTCCAAAAGGAAATTGGTCGTCTAGACATTCCCCCCAACACTGCCCTGGTCCACCAAACTGATGGCAGTATGTTAATTCAAGCTGGGAAGCATGAGAGGGTAAGCACTATGGATGCCCTGGTAAGAAACATTCACACTGGAGGTTAGAAGCTAAATCCCTCCATTAACAGAGGAATGGATAAAGAAGATGTGGTGTATACATACACTGCTGCTGCTGCTGCTAAATCGCTTCAGTCGTGTCCAACTCTGTGCGATCCCACAGACGGCAGCCCACCAGGCTCCCCCGTCCCTGGGACTCTCCAGGCAAGAACACTGGAGTGGGCCGCCATCATCTTCTCCAATGCACCAAAGTGAAGTTGCTCAGTCGTGCCCGACTCCCCAGGGACCCCACGGACTGCAGCCTACCAGGCTCCTCCGTCCATGGGATTTTCCAGGCAAGAGTACTGGAGTAGGGTGTCATTGCCTTCTCCGTATATACACACACACACATATATTAATACAAGGGAATATTACTCTGTCATAAAACAGGAATGAAATTGTGCCCTTTGCAGAGATGAGGGTGGATCTAGAGACTGTCATACAGAATGAAGTAAGTCAGAAAGAGAAATACAAATATTGTATATTAAAGCAAATATATAGAATCTAGAAAAATGGTAGAGAGGAACCTATTTGCAAAGCAGTAATAGAGACACAGACATAGAGAATACATGTATGGATACCATGGGGGAAAAGGATAGGGGTGGGATGAATTAGGAGATTGGGGCTGACCTATTGACGAGCATGCTTGCTTAGTCACTTAGATCGTGGTCCAACTCTCTACAGCCTTATGGACCGTAGCAAACCAGGCTTCTCTGTCCATGGGACTCAACAGGCAAGAATACTGGAGTGGATTACCATGCCCTCCTCCAGAGCATCTTTCTGACCCAAGGATCAAACCCACATCTCCTGTGGCTCCTGCATTGCAGGCAGATTCTTTAACCCCTGAGCCACCTGGGAAGCTCATACACTATTGATACTGTATAATAAAATAGACAACTAATGAGAATCTGCATAGAGCACAAGGAACTCTACTCAGGACTCTGTGGTGACCTAAATGGGAAGTAAATCCAAAAACAAGGGGGAGATACATACACACACACACACACACACACACACACACACACACACACACACACATATAACTGATTCATTTTTCTGTACAGCAGAAACTAACACAACATTATAAAGCAACTAAACTCTGATAAAGTTTTTTTAAAAAGAAGAAGATAAATCTTAGGAGATAAGAGGCAGGTGATACAGTAAAATTTTTAGAGGTCCAGTTGCCTGGGGTCCAAAGGTAAGTGTTATACCTCTACCTCCCTCCAGATTTTGGAGATAGCACTTACCGCACTTGGTGGTAAGTAGATTACATGAGGTCTTTAACACCCTGGAGGGTAGGAATTCATATTTATCTGGACTGACATGTATTCCAGTGTACACTCCTCTTTCTTCTCCACAGCACCTCATCCGGCGCAGCTTTCTGAGAGTTCACAGCATGCTGGTGTGTTATCATGAAATCACCCATAATGTTGCCTTGGATGAATGGACCCACTGTCTGGGGAAGGAGAGGTGCAATAGTCAACACACAACTGTGGAATTTACCCATCTTTTCCATATATCTCATCAACCACCAGCTGCCAGCCAGAGAGACTATCAGAACAGCCTCTTCAAGTGTTGTCTCATTCACTCTATACCACTTGCCCTTCTCCTGCAAATATAGCCTGGGACCCCTTTCCAATGGGCTTCCCTGGTGGTTTAGTGGCTAAGAGTCTACCTGCCAGGGCAGGAGATGCAGGTTCAATCCCTGGGTTGGGAAGATCTCATGGAGAAGGAAGTGACAACCCACTCCAGTATTCTTGCTTGGGAAATACCATGGACAAAGGAGCCTTCGGGCTACAGTCCATGAGGTTGCAATAGAGTCAGACACAACTTAGAAACCAAACAATAATAACAACACTCTTTTCCAATAACCTGTATCTTGAATCCTCCAAGATAACTGGAATCCTGCAGTCTGAACTTGTTTTCAGGGGCACCAGTCTAAAGCATGGATGTAATAACTGCATGGGTTCTTGTCATTTTGTCAACATCATTCTTTCTCTTTAAACATGCCTGCCTTGTTCCACTCCATTTACGGCTGCTTTGTCTCCAGCCAGCATACATCAAATTTTCCCGTAGACACCAATTCTTATAATCAGGACACAGGATTTATTAAATTTATTTCAGACTCTGAACTTGACTTTCATTAGGTCTGGCCTGATTTATTTTTAGTGCCTTGAGCCAGTGCTTACTTCCACAGGAAACAGCATATTGTAGTAAATTAGGCAGGTTTTATGAGGGGCATATAGATAGTCTTGGGTTTGAATCTTCCTAGCTTATTTTATATTAATGCAGGATGAACTCAGTTTGAATATCATAAACTCTGAGCCAAGTTTTACTCTCTGTATTCTGAAAATAATAATATGTATTTTGCAAGGCTCTTTGCAAACATATTATATTTAAAGCGATAGCTCAGTGCTCAGCACATAATGAATCCTTAGCAAAAGTTCATTTTCCTCTACTGTTCACCATAGCTCAGAGGATAAACCCTCTCTTCTAACTTTCAAAACATTCATGTTATAGAATAGAAATGATATGTAGAGGGCTGAAAGGAGATTAAGTGAGAGGAGTGCTGGTACACAGAGTAGATGCTCAATAAACCTTAGTCACTTCCCCATACAGTGCTGTTCCATCTGCTTTAAATTGTCAGACTTTCAGACATCTTTATCTTTATTCCTGGAGAGAAGAACAGCATATTTCCTCATGAGGCCTCATTTGCAGCCATTTCATTTCTTTTTCTTTTTTAACCCAGCCCCTTGCGTTGGGAAGGCAGAGTCTTAGCCACTGGGCCACCAGGGAAGTCCTGAGCTATTTCTGTTTCAGAGCAGTAGCTCATGACAGAACCTTTCACCCTCATTCCAGGTTGCCCTCATCCCCTGGCTTACTGCGTGAATACTGCTTCTTTCCCTGCACTCAGTAATGATCCAGCTGGGAGGTTACTTCCCCACAGGCCAGGCAATTCATTTTAGGAAGATGGTGGTGGTGGTGGTGGTGGTTTGGTCGCTAAGTCGTGTCCAGCTCTTGCGACCCCATGGACTGTAGGCTGCTAGGCTCCTCTGTCCATGGGATTCTCCAGGCAAGAATACTGAAGTGGGTTGCCATTTCCTTCTCCAAGGGATCTTCCCAACCCAGGAATTGAAACCGGGTCTCCTGCACTGCAAGCAGATTCTTTACCAGCTGAGCTATGAGGGAAGCCTGCATCTTTAGGAAGATGGTGGTAAATAAAGAGATGAGGTCTGAAAGCCAGAGTGACGACACGGCCACTCGAGAAAAATTTCTGCTGTCAGTGATGGCTGTCCGGGGCTCTGGCTTTCAGGAGAGTGGTCCAGGCTCCAGAATGGGTACATAGGTTGGCCGGTGGCTTTCCAAGGCTAGAGCAATGAAATCAGTTCACCCACCTGCTGGCAAGAACGAGGTGAATTGGCTGCAGTAGATTAAAAAAACCAGGTGGCTCAGGGGTAAAACTGCATCTTTAGGAAGATGGTGGTAAATAAAGAGATGAGGTCTGAAAGCCAGAGTGACGACACGGCCACTCGAGAAAAATTTCTGCTGTCAGTGATGGCTGTCCGGGGCTCTGGCTTTCAGGAGAGTGGTCCAGGCTCCAGAATGGGTACATAGGTTGGCCGGTGGCTTTCCAAGGCTAGAGCAATGAAATCAGTTCACCACCTGCTGGCAAGAACGAGGTGAATTGGCTGCAGTAGATTAAAAAAACCAGGTGGCTCAGGGGTAAAGAACCCGCCTTCCATTGTGGGGGACACAGAGACTCGGGTTCAATAACTGGGTCAGGAGAATCCCTGGAGGAGGGCATGGCAACCCATTCCAGTGGTCCTGCCTGAAGAATCCCATGGGCAGAGGAGCTTGGCAGGCTACAGTCCATGTAGTTGCAGAGTCAGACATGACTGAGCACGTGTACGCAGGCAATATTTAAAAACAGTAATACAACCTATCAAAAATTGGCCGACCTTCCCTCTTTTTCTTATCACAGATGGCAACAATTCCTAATAATGCTAGTGCTAAAAACTCTCTGAAAAAATCTTTTGTTGGATGACTCAATAATTACTGTGGTGCTCCTGATGGTTTTATTACCTATCCTTTAGTGAACACTGCATTCTGCACAGAGTTGATTTGTTGAACCATTGCTTCCATCCACTATACATAAGGATTACCTCCCTGCATTCAGTTCAGCATCCTGGCTCCAACCTTGTGGTGCTTTATTTGTCATTGTTGTTTAGTCATTATGTCATGTCTGGCTCTTTGCCACCCAATGGGCTGCAGCACACTAGGGTCCTCTGTCCTCCGCTATCTCCCGAGGTACTTTATAGATTTCTGCATTTAGACAGTAGGTTTGAAATCAACATGCTGGCCCAAGGAAGCATGTAAAGAAGAAACAAAACTAGAGTTATTTCTGTTCCATCATTCTACATGACTGCTGTTGGGGTTCAGGGTGGGCCTCTCTAAAATGTAATAATAGATTGATTATTTTGAATTAAAGTTGGTCAAGGGACTTCCCTAGTCATCCAGTGGTTAAGAATCCTGCCAGTGCAGGGGATGTGGGTTTGATCTCTGATTGGGGCACTAAGATCCCACATGCCACAGAGCAACGAATTCCATGAGCCACAACTACTGAAGCCTGCTCGCCTAGAGCCCATGCTCCACACGAGAGACGCCACTGCAGTGAGAACTTGTGCGCTGAAACTAAACAGTAGCCCTTACTCACTGCAGCTAGAGAAAGCCCTTGTGCATCAACAAAGACCCAGCACAACCATAAAGAAGTAAATAAATAAGACAAATATTAAAATAAATAGATAAGTAAATAAAAAATAAATCATGTTATTCAAGAAATGGCCAGTGGAAAAGGAACACTCTGACCTTCCTCTCTGATTCCCTGAAAGCAGGAAATAGATAGACATCTGGTGTGAAAAGTACCCTCTCCCCCTGCACCTGGAGATAAAAGGGCACTCTTACTCCCCAGAGACAGGGAATTTGGAGCAAGAAGCCTGTATACACAAACTCTGTCACTTCTTTGTTTTACTACCCCAACCCAGACTTTCTAGATTTTTCACTAACTAACCACCCAAAGCGTAAAATTCTTATCCTGTCCATGCCTCACAAATGCATTGTTCCTTTGTCTAAAAAGTATACAAACTGGCTGCTTGGATCCCTTCTTAAGTCCCATGTCTATGAGACCTCCATGTACATGAATTAAAATTTGTTTCTTTTTCTCCGGTTAATCTGTCTTATGTCAGTCTTGGTGTAAGTCCAGACCCAAGAACTTTCCCCCTTTTCAACACCATTCATGCTTAAATGTAAAACAGTGAAAGAATAAATGCAAACTGTGAAGTGTGTTACTTTATTTCAGTAAGTAAAACTATAGGTTCATAAGAGAAATTTTTTTGAAATCAATTATTTCCTGATTGTTACTGAAAATCACTTTGTTGTACAGAGAAAAGTGTATTAAAATAGGACCCACTTTGGCTGCCAGATATGTTTTGTAGGCAGCTGCAATGAATTGCAATGAATCGCAATCTGATGAGAAGAGGAATTTCTGGTTTTACTTTTAATTAGATATACATAACTGTTTCCTACTTATTTAACTTATATGCAGAGTACATCATGAGAAATGCTGAGTTGGAGGAAGCACAAGCTGAAATTAAGATTGCCAGGAGAAATATCAATAAGCTCAGATATGCAGATGACACCACCCTTAATTTTTAATTTCAGTAATTGTGTTGTCTCTGTATATTTATTCTTTAATTCTTCTAGGTCTTTGTTAATTGATTCTTGCATTTTCTCCATTCTGTTTTTAAGGTTTATGATCATCTTTACTGTCATTATTCTGAATTATTTTTCAGGCAGTTTGCCTACTTCCTCTTCATTCATTTGGACTTCACTGTTTCTAGTTTGTTTCTTCGTTTGTATAGTATTTCTCTGCCTTTTCATCATATCTATTTTTAACTTATTGTGTTTGAAGTTTCCTTTTCCCAGGCTTCAAGGTTAAATTCTTTCTTTATGGTTTCTGCCCTCCTAAGGTACATCATGATAGACGCTGGACTGGAAGAAACACAAGCTGGAATCAAGATTGCCAGGAGAAATATCAATAACCTCAGATATGCACATGACACCACCCTTATGGCAGAAAGTGAAGAGGAACTAAAAAGCCTCTTGATGAAAATGAAAGTGGAGAGTGAAAAAGTTGGCTTAAAGCTCAGCATTCCAAAAACAAAGAACATGGCATCCAGTCCCATCACTTCATGGGAAATAGATGGGGAAACAGTGGAAACAGTGTCAGACTTTATTTTGGGGGGCTCCAAAATCACTGCAGATGGTGAATGCCAGGAGAAATATCAATAACCTCAGATATGTATACGGCATCACCTTTATGGCAGAAAGTGAAGAGGAACTAAAAAGCCTCTTGATGAAAGTGAAAGAGGAGAGTGAAAAAGTTGGCTTAAGGCTCAACATTCAGAAAATGAAGATCATGGCATTTGGCCCCATCACTTCGTGGGAAATAGATGGGGAAACAGTGGAAACAGTGTCAGACTTTATTTTTTTGGGCTTCAAAATCACTGCAGATGGTGACTGCAGCCATGAAATTAAAAGACACTTACTCCTTGGAGAGACAGTTATGACCAACCTAGATAGCATATTCAAAAGCAGAGATATACTTTGCCGACTAAGGTCTGTCTAGTCAAGGCTATGGTTTTTCCTGTGGTCATGTATGGATATGAGAGTTGGACTGTGAAGAAGGCTGAGTGCCAAAGAATTGATGCTTTTGAACTGTGGTGTTGGAGAAGACTCTTGAGAGTCCCTTGGACTGCAAGGAGATCCAACCAGTCCATTCTAAAGCAGACTGGTCTTGGGTGTTCTTTGGAAGGAATGATGCTAAAGCTTAAACTCCAGTCCTTTGCCACCTCATGTGAAGAGCTGACTCATTGGAAAAGACCCTGATGCTGGGAGGGATTAGGGGCAGGAGGAGAAGGGAACGACAGAGGATGAGATGGCTGGATGGCATCACCAACTCAATGGACGTGAGTTTGAGTGGACTTTGTGAGTTCCTGATGTACAGGGCAGCCTGGTGTGCTACACTTCATGGGGTCACAAAGAGTCGGACATGACTGAGTGACTAAACTGACTGAACTGAACTGTCATTTTGTTTGTCTGTCCTAGTATTATGTAGCTGTTGGTCTTCTCTAATTTTTAGCCAGTATAATCTCTAGTGTTTTCAATAATACTCCTGAGCATAAAGTTCCTCTATGTTCTCTGATTTCCTCTGTGTCACAAATTAAGTCATCCCTCTTAAGCAGAGCCTCAGATCTACCAGTGTTCATGCCCTCAGCTCTCCCCCTAACGCCAAGGAGAGTTGGAGCCATAGTATATAAGCTACTCTTTTTCCTGAATTGCTTTTCCCTCCCAGAGTCAACCCTTTGTGCTACAGATATGGAGCCATAGTGAGGATGTGGAGAGAGGAGCCACTGGCCACATGCCACCCCACCTAAAGTGGAACCTCCATACTATGCAACTAGAGCTGAAGGAGGATGGGAGCTTGTGGTCTTCATGGACTGCATGAAAGTGAAGTCACACAGTTGTGTCCAACTCTTTGCAACCCCATGGTATATAGCCTGCCAGGCTCCTCCATCCATGGGATTTTCCAAGCAAGAATACTGGAGTGGGTTGCCATTTCCTTCTCCAGGGGATCTTCCCAACCCAGGGATCGAACCCAGATGTCCCACACTGCAGGCAGACTCTCTGGTCTGAGCCACCAGGAAATGCCCATACAGCATAGATTTTCCCTAATACAGAACAGGTTGGGGTGGGAGCAGCCCCTGGCTCAAATATTCCCATTGTTCTCACTGAGATTCAGATTTTACTGAATAAGTACCTCTCAATTTATTGTTGTTTTTACAGTTACCCCAGTTTTATCATTGTCTTTCTGGGGAGAGCATTGCTGGACTCCTTATACAGCCACTGTGCAAGTCCTACCTCCAATCCCATGATGTTTTGACAGCAACAGCTGAATACTTCCTGTCTGCAAGACCATCAAAGTCATGGAAATTTGGGGTTGGGGGTAAATCATCAACGTTCATGTGAAGACTCACAGGTTAGTTCCTTCTGATTTTATTCCCTGGTGAGGCACACTGTACCTTTTACTGAGGTGGATGGTTTTGGTCAGACCCCATGGGGCTCCTACTGATCCTTTGCCCTTTGGATACAAGTGTTTGGCAGAGTGGATTGAATTTGTGCATCTCTAGCTCAGGGAAGATTGACAATCTGATAACAAAAGACTGCTCATACCTTTTCATGGGGCCCTGTTAGGCTTTCCTGACCTTTGCATACTCTTCTTATCAGGTTCGGTGAGCACATACCCAGGTCATCTGTGGCCCCATTCCCTGCATCTTCCTCTTCTCCTACTTGCCTAGATTACTCTGGATATCTTTGGTTCAGCAGCACCACACAATAGATATTCCTATTTATTGTTTATGCCTCTGCATCTCTCTTGCCAGACTTACAGCCCCTCTGGAGCAGAGAATCTCATCTTATCCAAGACCAGTCACTAGACAACCTCACACCAGTCACCATGGTATATCCTGGATCAGAATCCTCACATTACACTGAGTTTTTATAATTGACTTTCAATTATACCTGATATGTTATTGA
Source organism: Madoqua kirkii (assembly GCA_006408675.1). Classification (NCBI taxonomy): domain Eukaryota; kingdom Metazoa; phylum Chordata; class Mammalia; order Artiodactyla; family Bovidae; genus Madoqua; species Madoqua kirkii. The sequence goes on along the minus strand of SJYC01007740.1, from coordinate 6,159 downwards.
AGTGGTAGTATTTATAATAGTAATAACTAAATAATACTATCACAATAATACCTAAAAATTAAATGCTAACTGTGGTCCATAAACTGTTCTAAACATTTTGCATTTATTAACTCACTGAAGCTTCAAAGCCATCCTATGAGGGATGTATTATCTCCATTATCTCTGTTTTGCAGATGAAAAAACTGAGGCACAGGCCATGTACATAAGCTCCTAGTAAACTATATCTGCTAAGAGAATAACACTTTGAATTTATTTATATATTTTACTGAAGCATAGTTTATTCACAATGTTGTGTTAGTTTCTGATATAAAGCAAAGTGATTCCATTATATATATATATATATATATATATATATATATACACACACACACACTATTTTGGGGGGCTTCCCTGATGGCTCAATGGTAAAGAATCTGCTGGCAATGCAGGAGACCCTAGTTCAATCCCTGCATCAGGAAGATTCCCTGGAGGAGGGCATGGCTATCCACTCCAGTTTTCTTGCCTAGAGAATCCCATGGACAGAGGAGTCTGGTGGGCTACAGTCCGTAGGGTTACAAAGAGTCGGACACAACTAAAGCGACTGAGCATGCACACATATTCTTTTCTATTAGAATAATAATTTGGAAAAAAAATGTCAACTGCAGAAAAGGCAGCCAAGCCTTGTCAAGTCTTGGATATAACAAAGTCCAGGGATACAGGGAGACAATGAATGGTGTTTGTTGATCTTGCTCTGATGTTGGGGCAACAATGGTTTTGTGTTTCTAAGGCCTCAAAGCAGCAGCATCTCTCACGTGTGTCAGTCTGTGGCTCGGTTACTTTATCCAGAGGCTTTGGGGGTGCTAATGGAGCCAGGATATGAGGCGTTCCCCTGCTGCCTTCTCTCAGCATTGCCAGGGCAACTTCCAGAGGGTGGGCTGCTCAGGTCAGGAATGAGCTCCCTGCAGGGGGCACATGTGCTCTCAGGCCTGAAATCTTTTGTCATTTCAACTCCCTTCTTGGCGGTGCAGCAGCAATGTATTGTTGAGACTGCAATTTCTTTCTTTTTTCCTCTCTCTCTTTTAAGTGAAAACTAGAAATCTGTGACTATCCTGGAGCTATTCTAATTTCTAGCTTTTCAACAACAACAAAAAATGTGAGTAAGAAGAGTCTACTTCCTCACTCAGACAGGCCTGAATTAGATGCTTGGAAGGATGCAGGGGCAGAGCCTCACGCTAGTCACTGTGGTGTATCCTGGGTCAGAGTCCTCACATTACACTGATTTTTTATAATTGACTTTCAACATGACTGTCCATTACCTTTGCCATGGTAACCCCACAGCTTTGCCTATACTCAAGCAATAACGTGGGAGAACCTGCAGGAGAAGCATTGCTCTTTGCTTGTGGTTGTGAACAATTTATTGACTAATTTCCAGGCTCAGAGGGCACACGGCATCAGACCCTTCAGGCTACCTTTCTTCCTAGAGGCCAGAGACCAAAATGCATGTGACAACTTGAGAGTTTTCCTAGGGGCAGTTGGTGCTGCTCACTCCACCCACAGAAAGAAAAACCATCAGGGACTTTTATCCTTTGGGGTCACGATTACTTTTTGAAAAGGGTCAATCGCAACTGTGGAATGGTGGAGTCAGGGAATTTTCTGTATTTAAGAAAAAAATGCTATGGCTCATGTCATTGGCGACCTGGAACCTTCCCTTCTACCCTGAAATCTCCCAAAGCCCTCTTATTGGGGTGGGGGTAGCTGCTCGATATTTCTAACTTTCTCCTCTTAAAAGCTCTTTCTCATGTATAACTGAAGTCAGACTGTTCCATTTTATGAGGCTGAACCATATACAGTGGCTGATATTTAATCACATTTTACCTACAAAATGCTTCAGCCTAATCAAGTTAGAAGTATTCTTTTGAGCAGGAGAGAAAGACATCACAGTTAATAAGAACTGAGAATTGGAGACAGAGGAAATTCTTAGAGGCCTGGGGCCAGAGGCAAGGGGTGGACCAGGATGGGGGATGGCCTCCAAGCACCATCCCCAGGTGTGGGCACTGCAACTGGTTACACCCATGCCTTGACTTCAACCTCAGCCTGGAGAGAAGATGCTGATTGGAGTGGGGAGGACAAACCCCAAGGAAATCAGCTTCACTGAAGAGTCATGAAACCCTTCAAAATCAAAGCCTGTTGTTGTGGTTGAAAAATGCCAATGACTGAGTCTTTCTCAGAGTTAGAAAACATTGCTCATATTCACATGCAAAGGAGCATTTTCAGTCTCCTGTATTTCCCTTGCTTGGGCAATGCTGAGCTTTGTTTTTTTTTTTTAATTGATATTTTTCTCTCATGTTCTTTACGGCAGTTGCTTTCCCAGATTAGAAAGGTTTGCATATTCTTACATCTTTCTCTCAGGCTGAGCATGGCTATTACATTATTTGAATCAAAGTAATAACCAAACCAAACCAAATCCCAAAAGCTCTGTTAGAACATGTAGAAACTAGTTGCTTGGGGAACCAATGTAACCTTTTAATCTGCTAAGGAATGGGTTCTAAATTGATTCATGCCAATGAATAACTAGGAAAATGAAGACTGCAGTTTGAAATGGTGGACCTTTGCTTTTCTTCCTTAGTATCATGATAAATGTGTGATTTGTGTGTCTGTTGGTTGCAGCATAAGATACACAGGCTTTTAAAAAATTTTTGGTCAAGCCACGTGGCATGCAGTGTCTTAGTTCCCTGACACAGGGTTTTATTGGGATTTACCTAGTTAGAGGCCACTGACAGAATTCGTCAGATTTCTTCAGCTACCAACATGCTAAAAACAGATTCACTTCTCCTTGCATCCTTGTGAAATTTGCAGCAAATAGAGAAACCCAAGAAAGCATTCAGTATCTGGACAGTGTTCCCTTTAACCACTGGGCCCAAGGCCTCACTGCAGTATTTCCAATTTTGGCTATTTTTTATGCAAATCACAAATCATCCAGTGCCGTGTTAGTGATCTTTATCCTGATTCTAGCTCTGCTTTAGAAAACCTCAGGTCCCTTGACCTTAGCACCCTCACCCCCACCCAGAGTCTCCTGGAAATATTAATAGTATACTAGACTTGGGTAACCCAATGCTCTCATCTCCTGTAAGGATTCTTATCACCTGAGCTGTGTAGTATTGGTGTGGTCATTTGTTGTAGTTCAGCTATCTTGCAATTTATTAACTAACCAGTTTCTTCTGCAACCTGGTGTAATAACACTACCTTACAAAGGTGTGGGCTTCCCAGGTGGCGCTAGTGGTAAAGAACCTACCTGCCAGTTCAGGAGATGTAAGAAACATGGGTTTGATCCCTGGGTCAGAAAGATTCTCTGGAGAAGGAAATGGCAACCCACTCCACAATTCTTGCCTGGAGAATCTCATAGATAGAGGAGCCTGGAAGGGTATAGTCCATAGGGTTGCAAAGAGTGAAGCGACTTAGCACACATGCCTGCCCAAAGATGTTGCTGTGAACATTACAATTAGATGAGTTGAGGGAGGAAGGATTGGGAGTTTGGGATTTGCAGATGCCAACTATTATATATAGGATGGATAAATAACAAGGTCCTACTGTATATCACAGGGAACTATATTCAATATCCTGTGATAAACCAGAATGGAAAAGCATATGAAAAGAATGTATAAATGTGTATAATAGAGTCACTTTGCCGTACAGCAGAAATTAACACAACATTGTAAATCAACTATAATTAAATAAAAAATTATAAAAAGACTAAAAAAACAAAGATTAGGTCATTTAAAGAACCTAAAACAGAGGCTGACATAACAGATGCTCAAGAAATGTTTATTACCCTCAACTTACAAAAAAGCACAATGCACCAATTTCAAGTATTCACTTTGTGATAACATATAAAAACTGACATCGAGCAGTTTCTATTTCACTTCACTTTACTGATTGTTTGCTAACCATCCTGGGACTTGGATCCCATATCAGCCCTCATGGGCCCCAAGCTCAAGCCTGAAAGCCTTACATTACCTGAGCTCGGGACCTCCTGGTGACTTCCATCAGCTCTCTTGAGGAGCAGCAGTTCTCATAAGCGGGATGTGGGACCATCAGGAGTAGCAGCACCTAGGAACTTGTTATAAACGAAAATTCCTGGGTCCCATCCAGAACTACTGAGTCAGAAACCCTGGGGTTGGGACCCAGGGGTTTCAACAAGCTCTGCAGGTGATTCTGATGCACTACGTGTGAGAACCACTGCTGTAAAGTATGAGCCACTGTAGGGAGGTAAGGACAGGGAGGAAGGCTTGGCTTCTTTTCTCTGGGTGTCCATTCTCTTTCCTTATCATAAGATTTAACAAAGGGAGAAAGAAAATCTCCTTTTTATTGCCAGCAGAAGATATTAAGAAATACCTTTCATTCAACCTCTCAATTCCCAAATATTTTCCCTCTCCTCTGGGGACCACGAGCTGCATCTTGAGTGGGTCCCCTTGGCTCCTGTGTTTTGGGTACCAGCAATCCACCTCTGTGTCTTGAGCTTTAGAAGAGAATAACTTCTCTCATCTCCCTTCCCTTGTTATCAGAGTCAGGCTTAACTTCTCTGCCCTCTCAATATGCCTGGTCCTGTCCTTTTCCTCACTGTTACTTGCAGTCCTAACCCCAAGGAGGTAGGGAAAATGGAGTGAGCTGGAAAAAGGGGAGGAGTGTGCCTAGCAAAATGTTAGCTTTCCCTGGGTTTTGCTGTTAGGTGAGTAAAAATTGTCAGTTCAGCTTCTTGTCCTGGATTTTCTTTTCTTTTTGTAAAACTGAGATGGAGTTAATTTACAATGTTAGTTTCAAGTGTACAGCAAGGTGATTCAGTTATATACAACACATATAAATACACCATATATACATATATTCCTTTTGCGATTTTCTCTTATAGGTTACTATAAGATATTGAGCCGAGTTCCCTGTGTTATACAGTAGGTCTTTTTTGTTTATGTATTTTATATATAGTGGTGTGAATCCCAAACTCCTAATGGATTTTCTTTCAGGTTGTATCTGAAGTACCTTTGAAGCCCTCCTACTACTCCCTCCCCACCCAACTTCCAGGAGCCCTTGCTTCCTAGTCTATTTAGGATTCTTTCTGTTGCTGATAAGATTAAATCAGCAAACAGAAGCTCATATGAAAAGAGTCCGAAATGCAGTACTTGGATGCAACCTCAAAAACGACAGAATGATCTCTGTTCGTCTCCAGACCATTCAATATCACAGTTATCAAAGTCTATGCCCCAACCAGTAATGCTGAAGAAGCTGAAGTTGAACGGTTTTATGAAGACCTACAAAACCTTTTAGAACTAACACCCCAAAAAGATGCCCTTTTCATTATATAGGACTGGAATGCTAAAGTAGGAAGTCAAGAAACACCTGGAGTAACAGGCAAATTTGGCCTTGGATTGCAGAATGAAGCAGGGCAAAGACTAATAGAGTTTTGCCAAGAAAATGAACTGGTCATAGCAAATACCCTCATCCAACAACACAAGAGAAGACTCTACACATGGACATCACCAGATGGTCAACACTGAAATCAGATTGATTATATTCTTTGCAGTGAAAGATGGAGAAGCTCTATACAGTCAGCAATAACAAGACCAGGAGTTGACTGTGGCTCAGATCATGAACTCTTTATTACCAAATTCAGACTCAAATTGAAGAAAGTAGGGAAAACCACTAGACCATTCAAGTATGACCTAAATCAAATCCCTTATGATTATACAGTGGAAGTGAGAAATAGATTTAAGGGCCTAGATCTGATAGATAGAGTGCCTGATGAACTATGGAATGAGGTTCCTGACATTGTATGGGAGACAGGGATCAAGACCATCCCCATGGAAAAGAAATGCTAAAAAGCAAAATGGCTGTCTGGGGAGGCCTTACAAATAGCTGTGAAAAGAGAGGCAAAAAACAAAGGAGAAAAGAAAAGATATAAGCATCTGAATGCAGAGTTCCAAAGAATAGCAAGAAGAGATAAGAAAGCCTTTTTCAGAGATCAATGCAAAGAAATAGAGGAAAACAACAGAATGGGAAAGACTAGAGATCTCTTCCAGAAAATTAGAGATACCAAGGGAATATTTCATGCAAAGATGGGCTCGATAAAGGACAGAAATGGTATGGACCTAACAGAAGCAGAAGATATTAAGAAGAGGTGGCAAGAATACA
>SJYC01007736.1:0-17288 GCA_006408675.1 Madoqua kirkii | reverse complement strand
TAATCTTTTCTTGGTATTCTTTATTTCTTCAAATAGATTTGATCTGTATTTAATGCTTTTTCATTTCCAGTTTGAAGGACACTAGGATTTCTTGTGGTGTAGATCTCTATCAACAAATTTTCAGTTTTTCTCTGGGCATATCTTCATTTCTTTTACATTCTTTTTTGAAAAATTAATTTATTTTTTTAATACTTTATTCTACTTTACAATGCTGTATTGGTTTTGCCATTATTTTACATTCTTGAAGGATAGTTTTGCTTGACATAGAATTGCTGGTTGTTCATCTCTTTCAGCTGGTTATTCATCACTTTAAATATGATGAACCATTGTCTTCTAGCCTCCATAGTTTTGATATTGTAAAAAGTCACTTCTTAATTGAATTGTAGGTCTCTGTTATGAGTCACTTTTCTTTTGCTGCTTTCGACATCTCTCTTGGTCTTTTCTCGGTTTGACAGTATTTCCAAATGTGAATCTTTTTTGAGCTATTTTACTTGGATTTTTTTGAACTTCATGTTTAGATTAACATTTTTCACCAAATTTGAGAAGATTTTGGTCACTATTTCTTGAAATATTTTTTTCTTTCCTTTCTCTATTCTGTTTCTGGGTCTTTGTCTTAGTCTATTGAGCTTCTATAACAAAATACTTAGACTGGGTAGCTGATAAATAAGAGAAATTTATTTTTCACAGTTCTAGAGGTTGGGAAGTTCAGGATCATGGTACCAGTATAGATGGATGAAGGCACTGGTCCTTGTTCATCAGTTCAGTTCAGTTCAGTTCAGTTGCTCAATCATGTCCAACTGTTTGTGACCCCATGAATCGCAGCACACCAGGCCTCCCTGTCCAACACCAACCCCTGGAGTTCACACAAACTCATGTGCATCGAGTTGGTGATGCCATCAAGTCATCTCAGCCTCTGTTGTCTCCTTCTCCTCCTGCCCCCAATCTCTCCCAGCATCAGGGTATTTTCCAATGACTCAACAGTTTGCAAGAAGTGGCCAAAGTATTAGAGTTTCAGCCTCAGCATCAATCCTTCCAATGAACACCCAGGACTGGTCTCCTTTAGAATGGACTCGTTGGATCTTCTTGCAGTCCAAGGGACTCTCAAGAGTCTTCTCCAACACCACAGTTCAAAAGCATCAGTTCTTCAGTGCTCAGCTTTCTTCACAGTCCAACTTTCACATCCATACATGACTACTGGGAAAACCATAGCCTTGACTAGATGAACCTTTGTTGGCAAAGTAAGGTCTCTGGTTTTGAATATGTTGTCTAGGGTGGTTATAACTTTTCTTCCAAGGAATAAGCATCTTTTAATTTCATGGCTGCAATCGCTATCTGCAGTGATTTTGGAGGCCCCCCCCCAGAATAAAGTCGGTCACAATTTTCCAGGAAATGATGAGACCAGATGCCATGATCTTTGTTTTCTGAATGTTGAGCTTTAAGCCAACTTTTTCACTCTCCACTTTCACTTTCATCAAGAGGCTTTTGAGTTCCTCTTCACTTTCTGCCATAAGGGTGGTGTCATCTGCATATCTGAGGTTATTGATATTTCTCCCAGCAATCTTGATACCAGCTTGTGTTTCTTCCAGTCCAGCATTTCTCATGATGTACTCTGCATATAAGTTAAATAAGCAGGGTGGCAATATGCAGCCTTGACGTATACATTTTCCTATTTGGAACCAGTCTGCTGTCCCATGTCCAATTCTAACTGTTGCTTCCTGACCTGCATATAGGTTTTTCAAGAGGCAAGTCAGGTGGTCTCGTATTCCCATCTCTTGAATAATTTTTCACAGTTTACTGTGATCCACACAGTCAAAGGCTTTGGCATAGTCAATAAAGCAGAAATAGATGTTTTTCTGGAACTCTCTTGCTTTTTCCATGATCCAGTGGATGTTGGCAATTTGATCTCTGGTTCCTCTGCCTTTTCTAAAACCAGCTTGAACATCTGAAAGTTCACAGTTTACATATTGCTGAAGCCTGGCTTGGAGAATTTTGAGCATTACTTTACTAGCGTGTGAGATGAGTGCAATTGTGTCGTAGTTTGCACATTCTTTGGCATTGCCTTTCTTTGGAATTGGAATGAAAACTGACCTTTTCCAGTCCTGGGGCCACTGCTGAGTTTTCCAAATGTGCTGGCATATTGAGTGCAGCACTTTCACAGCATCATCTTTCAGGATTTGAAATAACTCAGCTGGAATTCCTTCACCTCCACTAGCTTTGTTTGTAGTGATGCTTCCTAAGGCCTACTTGACTTCACATTCCAGGATGTCTGGCTTTAGGTGAGTGATCACACCATCGTGATTATCTGGGTCATGAAGATCTTTTTTGTACAGTTCTTCTGTGTATTCTTGCCACCTCTTCTTAATATCTTCTGCTTCTGTAAGGTCCATACCAGAGATAGCACTTTTTGCACTGTATCCTTAGGGTGTAAGGCACAAGGGATTTCTGTGGGGTCTCTTTTTATAATAATAATTCCATTCATGAGGGCTCCATTGATAGGACATAAGCACATTCCAAAGGTACCACTTCATAATAACATAACAGTTGGTATTAGGATTTCAACAGAATTTTGAGAAGACACAAACATACAGATTATTGTAGTCTTCACGTTATTTATACATTGATGTACTTGGTGATATCTCATACATTTCTGAGGCTCTCTTCTTTTTTCTTCATTCTTTTGCTTTCTCTTCCTCAGATTGGATAATCTCCGTTGGCCTATGTTTAAGTTCACTGATTCAATTCTGCCAGTTCTAATCTGCTATTTAGCCCCTCTGGTGAAACAATTTCAGTTATTTTATTTTTCAACTACAAAATTTCTGTTTTTTAAAAAAATAATTATTACATCTTCATTGATATTCTATATTTTATCCAGCGATATTCTTCTACTTTCCCTTAATTTTCAGTCATGGTTTTATTTCTTTAAGAATATAATAGCTGTTTAAAGTTTTTGTCTAGTAAGGCCAACATCTATGTTTCCTCCATGACAGTATTCTTTTTTTTCCCCTGTCTGTGGATCAAATTTCTTATTTATTTACATGACTCATACTTTTTTGTTGAAAACTATATTTGAAAGTATATAATGTAACAGTTTTGGAAATCAGATTACTTATCTTTCCAGGGTTTGTTGCTGCTGCTTACTTATTTATTTCCCTTGGATAATTTGACAAAATGTGCCTTCTTTATTATGTGTGGCCGTTGAAGTCTCACCTTAGCATAATAAACTTATTGATCAGCTAATGATTGGATAGAAATTTTCTTAAATGACTTATACCAGTACATCTCCCAGCCTTGGATGAAGGTTTTTTAATTTGGTGCACACAGTCAAAGGTTGTCGGAATACCAGACCACCTGATCTGCCTCCTGAGAAATCTGTATGCAAGTCAAGAAGCAACAGTTAGAACTAGACATGGAACAACAGACTGGTTCCAAATCAGGAGCTATATATTGTCACCCTGCTTATTTAAATTATATGAGGAATACATCATGAGAAATGCTGGACTGGATAAAGCACAAGATGGAATCAAGATTGCTGGGAGAAATATCAATAACCTCAGATATGCAGATGACACCACCCTTATGGCAGAAAGTGAAGAGGAACTCAAAAGCCTCTTGATGAAAGTGAAAATGGAGAGTGAAAAAGTTGGCTTAAAACTCAACATTCAAAAAACTAAGATCATGGCATCTAGTCCCATCACTTCATGGCAAATAGATGGGGAAACAATGGAAACAGTGTCAGACTTTATTTTGGGGGGCTTCAAAATTACTTCAAATGGTGACTGCAGCCATGGTATTAAAAAAGACCCTTGCTCCTTGGAAGAAACATTATGACCAACCTAGACAGCATATTAAAAAGCAGAGACATCACTTTGCCAGCAAAGGTCCATCTAGTCAAAGCTATGGTTTTTCCAGGAGTCATGTATGGATGTGAGAGTTGGACTATAAAGAAAGCTGAGTGCCGAATAATTGATGCTTTTGAACTGTGATGTTGCAGAAAACTCTTCTGTCCCTTGGACTGCAAGGAGATCCAATCAGTCCATCCTAAAGGAGATCGGTCCTGGGTGTTCATTGGAAGGACTGATGCTGAAGCTGAAACTCCAATACTTTGGGCACCTGATGCGAAGAACTGACTCACTGGAAAAGACCCTGATGCTGGGAAAGATTGAAGGCAGGACGAGAAGGAGACGACAGAGGATGAGATGGTTGGATGACATCACTGACTCAATGGACATGAGTTTGAGTAAGCTCCGGGAGTTGGACAGGGAAGCCTGGTGTGCTGCAGTCTGTGGGGTCACAAAGAGCTGGACATGACTGAGTGACTGAACTGAACTGAACTTTAAATTTAGTGGTATGACTTCAGTGCTACAGCAGGTAGTTTACAACTAGGCCTTAGCCTTTACTACCTGCTTGTGAAGAGCCTCAAAATCAGCCAGAAGTGAAAAAAATATGGCCTTCATACATTCTTCCTGGCCAGGTACACAGCCTTGAACTTATGTATAGTATTTTAATTCCTCAGAAATATGCTGGAGGTTTTCAAAGCCTTCCAAAGGCATCTCTTTCATCAACTTTTCCTTTTAAATTATATAGGCAGTCCATTGTTAGTCCTAACTGGTATTATTGCCTCAGGCAGCTATGATGTTAAACAATTGTCACTGATTGTTTTTGACAAAAGCCTCAGGGATAAGGCTATTCAGGAGCTCTGAGTCAAGTCAAATGAAGACAAGCTCTGAGAATAAGGTTTTTCTAGGAATCTTCCAGACAAATCAAGTAGTGACAATTTTCTGAAAATAGAGTGTTTTTTGGGTGGGAGTCCAAATCTGTATTGCCCTCTCTAATGGCCGCTAAGCTGCTGGTTTTCACAGTATTTTGTTTCTGAAGCTGGTGATTTTCCAGGCTACTGTGGTGTTGGGAATATTGGAATGGCGATTAGACAAGTTAAAACATCACCTAGCTGACTGTTGTTATGAAGATTCAGTTATTTTTCATGAATAATTACTCCTTGAGTTTTGCAAGTTTCTGGTTAATTTCCAAGCTCTGAAAAAGTCAATTTTGAAAAAATTTTGCTAGTGGCTTTGCTGCGTTATGGATGAGCAGATTTTCTGAAATCATTATGCTGGAAGTTCTTCCTCTAGGAACTCTTTAAAGGTGCGCAGTTTCTCTGATGTGATTCCTTAGGGTCTGTGCTCTAATTCTATTTGAGTTTGCCTGAGGCTCTATATACATCTTCCTCTACCATAGACATCTCAAGTACTCTGAGATCTACTGGGTTAACTGGCCCAACAGGTAGAGTTGGAGTACATTACGGCCTTGACTTGTTACCACACCCTTTCTTTCTCTAGCTCCACTCGTATGCAACAGACTTCAGTGGCATCCATAACAGGGCTCAACCAGTATTTACAAATATGGGATATCTTTCTTCTAAGGCAAAGAAGCTTCACAGCACTGTGCTTCTTTCCTAATGATAAGAGGTGCAAAGTACAATAACTTGTTTTTCTAGGACATGTCCTGGAGTGCTTCAGTCAACAAGATTCCCAACAAGTCTGTTAGGGGAAGCACACTGAAACCGCCCACTCTGGCCAAGCATCATAGTAACCATTTGCATGACAGGAGGTCCTGGTAAGGAACACAGAACTAAAGCCACCACCAACCAGAAGAGTTTGGGAAAGGTCAAAAGGAGAAACCACACATCCAACCACCTCCCAGAATCCTCACTGACATCCATCTTGGCTGTGCAGTGTTGTACACCACCAAGAAGGACTGAATAATTTGTCAAAGACAACCGGGAGACTAACCCCATCGACATAAAACCAGAGACTGCAAGCCTTGTGGCAGAGCAGTTCTCCTGGGTTCCCTTACCCTGTTGCTCTCTGCCTGGGTGCCCTTTTCCAATAGTCTCTTGTTTGGTCTAGGGCTTCCCTGGTGGCTCAGAGGGTAAAGCGCCTGCTTGCAATGTGGGAGACCTGGGTTCGATCCCTGGGTCGGAAAGCTCCCCTGGAGAAGGAAATGGCAACCCACTCCAGTATCCTTGCCATGGATGGAAGAGTCTGGTGGGCTACAGTCCATGGGGTCACAAAGAGTCGGACACAGCTGAGCGAGCTCACTTCACTTCACTTCTCTTGCTTTGTCAGCAAGTGTCTCTTCAGACAATTCTTTCCCTAGTGTTAGACAAGAGCCCACTCTTGGGGCCATGGAGAGGGCCCCCTTTCCTGCAACAAGTCTGTTGATCAAGAAGCACCTTGATTTTGTAGTTTTTTCCCTCCCAAATCATGAAACATATGCATTTCTTTAATGAATCCAGATGATTACTTATCATCTCTTTCTCAATGAACTTGTTATGCATGATGTCATTAATATAGTAGACAAATGTGATATTGCTTGGGAAGTGTCAGAAGATGCAGGCCTTTTAAGACGTATTTTGACAAATAGCAAGAGACAGAGATCCATGAGGAATGACCACGAATGTGTGCTGCTGTTTATTCTGTGTGAATGCAAACTAATTTTGACCCTCCTTTTCTTGGAAGAATCTATTTGCATGGGCAAATCAAGTTTAACAACAAATTCACAACTGGAGTGACTCTGACTCATCTCTTTGTATGTGGGGAGAAGGGGCCATGGAAAGGCTCCACTAGGGACAGAGGTTGCTTTGTGACCCATCCTTGCCCTCCAGTATTTCTGGAAATTTCACAGCAAGCTTTCCATCCCATTCTGTTAAGGTAGTTACAGGTCCATCCAGATTTAAAGACCAATGTCACTAAAAGAGTACATAAGGGATGAAGTATAAATTGAGGTAGTCAATTGACCTAGCTTTATTATGATGGCATTTTATTTTCACATCTACTAAAATAGGCTTTAATCATTTTTCCACATCCAACTATAATGAATCCACTTGTTTCAAATCTAATTGTGTTTAGAGATTGTTGTGCTATTTATTCACATCTCTTAAATTGCTTCATTATTGCAATCAGCCCTGGTGTTCTGTGAGTAAAATATTTTCATTCCTAAATTCAGCTCCTTAGTATGTAACCTCTATAAGAAAAGGATGTTTTTGTTTTTGGCTATATACCTAGTATCTAGAAAACTGTGGGACATATTCTGGGAACTCAGTAAATATTTGCTGGATGAATAAAAAATAAAACCCAAAGGGCTTATGGTAGCTTTCCATAAGCATTCGGCAGGTAAAGTCCGTTATCTGAGAGGCAAAACTGGGGGTGGTTAACAAAGGCCATCGATGAGTTAAAAAAGACTGAAAATCGAGTAAGAAATATCAAAGTTCAAGCAGCATGAGCATTGCCCTCAAGTTTTGGATCATTAAACTCAGCAGAAAAGGTTCTGCCTCACCTGGGACTGTTTTATTAGCCTCTCCACATGTGCAGCAGTTATATTTCTCTGGTCTTGGCATTTATAAAACATTGTTTGGCATCTATGATACATTCCCATCCTCTCACTGGCACCTTAAATATATTAAAAAAATCTTTCATCCATATGATCGTATGTAATTACCTTACAAACCCTATAGATAGAAATTAATGGTTTCATTTTAGATCATTTCCTTATTCAAGATCACTAGATTATAAGTGGCACAGATTTGATTCAAGTTAGTTTTATTGTTTTTGTTTTTTTTTCCTCCTTTAGCTCCATTGTCTTGACCAACTTTCCAACTACCTACTCTGATTTACTGCAGTTTGGAAAGACAGAGACCAAAAACATTTTCAGCCTGTGTTTACCCACTGGGGAAATGGTTCATGGAGGGCAATTTTATTAAGTATTTAGCAATTGTATTAAGATGATTTATCCTAACAAAAAAAATATTTGTCCCACTGGATTACTGAAAATAATAATAGTTATAATTTTCATAGTCTTAATAGCAGCTAACATTTATTTAAATTTTACTGTATATGCTAAGTTGTTTTCTAAATGCTTATTGTTTAACATGCATTTTGCTAACATGGAAAAATATTTCATATCTTTCACCTAACACTTAGTGACAAAATTTAAAGTGTAAGTATCTGGTAAAAGAGTCACATTAAATCTTCCTTTATCTGTTTCGTAGAAACTCTTGATCTCTGAGATCAAACCTGTTTTTCACCACATGCAGTGTGCTTGTGAGGACCTCACTTTCTGAACTTATAGCTTTTATAGTCTGTTTCACTTATTTGATACTTATTGTATTATTGTCTTGTATATGAGTATTTTTACAGAGAATTTTCTATTAAAAACAGCACAGTTTCCCCCTCTTTTGTACCAAATGTGAATAATAAGACTGTTTATATATTCATCAGAAAAATGTACTTTTGTTCTCTTTTGTTTCCATCTGCAAGGCAACTTAAACACATATAAACAATAAAAACTAAAATCAGAACAAAGAAATAAGAATCAGAATAGAAAGTAAAAGTAGAATGAAAAGGAGATAAATCCCCCTGGCTCTACTTAATCCTGAAGAGCAAAGGAAAGGGAAATTTTGGCATTCACTTGATTTTCATTGTTGGGGGAGCAGGGAAAAAAAAATGCATTAGCTTTCTACGGGAAACAAATCATTTCCTGGCACTAAACTTTAAAATAAATTTCCATTGAGAAATGTCTTATGAAGACTCTGAACAAATTAATGAGAGAGATTTCCAACAGCAGGACTCCCCTGTAGCTCAAACGGTAAAGAATCTGCCTGAGGTGCCGGAGACCAGGGTTTGATCCCTGGGTCAGGAAGATCCTCTGGAGAAGGGAATGGCTACCCACTCCAGTATTCTTGCCTGGAGAATTCCATGGACAGAGAAGCCTGGCGGGCTATAGTTCATGGGTTCACAAAGAATCGGACACAGTTATGCAACTAACACACACACACATTTTCAACATCAGACTGAAGCACAGTCAGTAGAGTGAAATGGTTTTTCTTATATGTTCCTTATACATCCCTTAATGAATCAGACTTTATAAAATACAAGTCAGTTACAAAGCTGCTGATTCAATGTTCACAAAATGTATCCAACTGTTTACTGATGTTTTCAGAGAAATGAGATGCTGCTTGTAAGGGTGATTAGATAATAAAAGTTTTTATTTTGCTCATGGCTTTGCCAACTAGGTGTCTGTTCCTTTCTTCGCAGACTTAAGAGATTTAGTCAAATCCACAAATGAAGTGCTGATTTTCTAGAACAAAGTAATTGAGATTATTTCAATTTTCAGTTCCAGAATTGTTTTTGTTCTTATCCCTCTCAAAGCCCAACTTATCTTTGGGAAGATATCTTGGTGAGTTAACTCACTTGTCCAAAAAACCCCTGAAGAAAACAATTTTTCTTAAATAAGGCAATGAACTATCTATGCATATGTGTGGTAAATTTATTTATTGAAATAGAACAAAGTTAAAGAAAAGTACACATCTCCTGAATATTCACTAGAACTATCATAAAATAAACACAACTATGTAACCATGACCCAGTAGAACATTCTAAGTCTCCCCAAAGCCCCCTCATTGTCCTGATAAGTCACCATTCCCTCCTACCCAAAGACGTCCTGACTTTAAATATCATAGCTAAGGGAATTCCCTGGCGCTCCTGTGGTTAAGACTCAGTGCTTTTGCTGCCTAGGCCCAAGTTTGATCCCTGGTCAGGGAACCGAGATCCTATAAGTCATGCAGTTTGTCCTCCCATTTTAAATAAATATATAAATAAATACCATAGCTTCGCTTTCCCCATTTTGAACTTTCAATGAAAGACGTCATACAGTTTGTGTTCTTTGGTGTCTGGCTTCGTTTGATTACTATTGTGTTCCTGATTCTTATGTCCAGGCTCCTGCTGCAGCGTGTAGCTGTGGTCTATTCATTTTATGTGTAAACAGTATTCCATTGTATAAATATGCATGCTCAGTCACTCAGTTACGTCCAACTGTTTGTGACCTCATGAATGGTAGCCCTCTAGGTTCCTCTGTTCATGGAATTTTCCAAGCAAGAATACTGGATTGGGTTGCCATTTCCTACTTCAGGGGACCTTCCTGACCCAAGGATCAAACCCACACTTTATTTTACCCAGCTGAAGTACTAATGACCATGTGGGTTTTTCCAGTTGGGGCTACTGTAAATAACACAACATTTAATGTTCTTGAGCAAGTCTTTTAGTGTCCATGTAGGAGAATCCCAGGGACGGAGGAGCCTGGTGGGCTGCCTTCTATGAGATCACATGGAGTCGGACATGACTGAAGTGACTTAGCAGCAGCAACAGCAAGAGAGTGATTGCTGGATCACTGGAGATGTGTGTTCCATTTTGATTGATACTGCCAGTTTCCCAAAGTGATTGGACTAATTTACACTCCTATCAGCAGCGTTCATCATCCTGATCCTTCACATTCGTTTCTGTCAATCTTTCAATTTGAGTCCTTCTGCTGCTTGTGCAGTGGCATACCAGTGTCTCTTTAATTTGCATTTCTCTAGGGACTAACGAGGTTGACAGCTTTGTTATATGCTTGCTGCTGCTGCTGCTAAGTCGCTTCAGTCGTGTCCGACTCTGTGCGGCCCCATAGACGATGGCCCACCAGGCTTCCCTGTCCCTGGAATTCTCCAGGCAAGAACGCTGGAGTGGGTTGCCATTTCCTTCTCCAATGTATGAAAGTGAAAAGTGAAAGTGAAGTCGCTCAGTGGTGTCCAACTCTTAGCGACCCCATGGACTGCAGCCATCCAGGCTCCTCCATCCATGGGATTTTCCAGGCAAGAGTACTGGAGTGGGGTGCCATTGCCTTCTCCATATGCTTACCGATCATTTAAATATCCTGCTTTGTGAAGTCTTTTGTCAGTTTGCTATTAGCTTATATGTCTTTTCATGAAATGGTGCTTAAATTTTCTAATATGCTACAGGCGTTAGCTCTACTTTTTCAGTTTCTTAACTTTTTATGAATGGAAGTTTTTCATTAAAAAAAAAAAAGCCTGAGACATCAGTGTCTTCCTTTAAGTTAACTCTTCAGTGTTTTTTCCTTCTCCAGATGCTAAAAATATTCTTGTTTTCCTCTAGAAGCTCTAAAGTTTTACCTCTCACATTTAAATCCACATAGAATCTTGTCATCACAACTGGTGCAATAGTAGACATAATGATAAGAACAATAGTAGTTGCCATTTGTGCTGTGCTGGGTGGTAGATATCCTGGAATTTTAATCCTCAAAATAAAGCCACAAAGTAGATATTATCTATATTTGAAAGATAAAGGAATTGACATCTGGGGGTGGTTAAGTACCTGTTGTCCTCATCATATTAATAGTAAAAGATGGAGAAACAATTCAAATCCCTGTCTGCCTCTTTCCACAGACAATATATTTATTATTTAACCAGATTTCTTTAAAGGGGATCCTGTTTGTAGACTGTATGCAAGTGAGAACCTTAAAAACTACATAAATATCCTAAATGTAAAAACTCCAGTTTCTGGAGAAAGAACTCAAGTGAATAAAATAAAAATAAAAAGCAACATTTAGTGGAAATTCTAAAGCAGTACATGGATAAAATACAAAGTATAAAAAGATGAAAATAATACACTGAGAACTCAGAAGAGAAGAAAATGGATCAAAAGGACTGACAACAATAGAGGCTGACAAATGAAATCATTAATGTTCAGCTTCAATCTGCAAAGCATTGTTGGACAGCAGGCAAGAAAGAGAAAGAGCAGGAGAAATTGATGAAAGTCAGGGACAAAATAAAGCTGAGTGTTATCACTTCATAGGTTGGGTTTCTAAGTTCACACTCAAGGGGCTTATTTCCCTGTTATTACTTTGTTTTTACCCAGGTAAGCTCTCATTCAGATAGGGAAGATTTTTGTTGTTGTTGTTATATTGGCTATTGTCAACATGATAGAATGGAAGCCTTGTGTTTCAGCCCACTGGTTAAATCAGAATATTGCTTTCTATTAAATTATTTTTTATAGCAGGCTCTATTTAGATGGATAAATATCACTGAAATAGGTAGCTCAAAATAAAAGAAATAAAAATATAAATATAGTGTGATTTAATACCTTTCTCTTTTTCATTAATATCTCTCTTAGTAAGCAAGAAGATTATTCTCCTCAGAGGGAGAAATTTTGATGATCTTTTTGAATCAGAACAAGCATCCTATGTGACTGACTACCTATTCTTCCACCCATTACATTTTCTCTTATCAACCATTTAATATTTCTCAGCTCTGGGTATCTTGATATTGTTAAGAATAGCATTTTTCATTACAAATTTTTTAGCAACACTGCAATGTATGAAACTGTCAAAGTTGAAAACTACACTCCTTGGTACAGATCAACCTTTAAAATTATGCTGGTAAAACTGATAGGAGGTGTAAGACAGAGACTTAAAGTTTTCTCACCTTAGCTTTTGTGAAATTTATCTGATTTGACAACAGTGTTCCTACAAAGAGGACGTTGACACAGTTGAGTGTCTGAGTGCTAAGTCACTGCAGTCATGTCCTACTCTTTGTGACCCTATGGACTCTAGCCCACCAGGCTTCTCTGTCTGTGGGATTCTCCAGGCAAGAATACTGGAGTGGGTTGCCATGCCCTCCTCCAGGGGCTCTTCCTGACCCAGGGATCAAATCCGTGTCTCTTATATCTTCTGCACTGGCAGGTGAATTCTTTACCGTTAGCACCACTTGACGTTTTAAATGTTTTAACATTTGAAAATGTTATAACTTTGTTATAAAATGTAATTAAACGTTATAAACATACTATAAGTATAAAAATTCATACTTATTCAAAAGACTTAATACCATATCTTACTCTATAATTTTAATTGAAGGAAATTTTATGAGGCTTGAATATGCTCTGTGAGAGATACATGTGCTCATGTAGCAGGATCAAGTTTTAGGAAGATATTTGATATAAGGGATCAGAGCTTTCAAGCTGCTTCTTCTTTTTCCAGACTCCAACTCACCTGGAGATAACTGAAAGCAGCATTCTTATAACCCATAACTAGTCTGTTGATCAAGATAGTGAACAGACTCAGGGAGGCCCCTGAGGAAGAAGGGAAGGTTGGAGCCTGCATCTCAGAGGTGGGTGAGGCAGACAGAAGGACTTACTAAGAAACCGGGAAGGCACGCATGTATGTTCTGTCTGCTCAGTCGTGTCCAGCTCTTTGCAACCCCTGTGGGCTGCAGCCCACCAGGCTCCTCTGTTCATGGAAATTTCCAGGCAAGAATACTGGAGTGGGTTGCCATTTCCTCCTCCAGAAGATCTTCCTGACCCAGGGATCAAACCTACGTCTCCTGAGTCTCCTACATTGGCAGACAGATCCCTTTCCACTAAACTATCTGGGAAGCCATGAGTGAAGGAGTAAGTGAAAATTCAAAATAAGAATATACAGGGAGAGGGAGCAATGTGGTGCATGGTTTCTTGTGTGTTGTTTGTTTGTTTTGTTTTTCAAAATAGAAGAAGGACAGTGCAAAGAGGAGGAAGCAAATGTAACTTGAACAAGCTCCTGTGGTCTGGATGTACCTGCTACCTGGGTAAAAAGTGGGTCTTCTCGTTTCTGTCCCGAATCAGTCTTCTATTGTTCCAATTACAAGTAGGAAATGGAGTGTGTATAATATAAATAATTCTCCCCACAAAGCAATATGCTTAATGCTGACAGTGAATTTGTTCAATCAGTGAATATTTATTGAGCCCTGTTTATATGACAGGCATATTTAAAATCTGGACACACATATCTAAATATACACAATTTCTTATCTCAAGGAAATTCATGACTAGTAGAATGTATATCCAAGTCAGCAGATCATGATAGAATAATTGTGTTTAGTGTTATATGAATGCAACATGGTGCCATTTGAGTGGGAAGGAAATATACAAATTTTTCTAAGATACAAGCAGGCTTCTTAGAGGAGGAGATGGTTGAACTAATTTTAAAACTTAGGTGAGACTTTACCAGATGGATTGAAATGAGACAAGAATGCCAGATAGAGGTAATATTTTGAGCAAAAGAATCTGAATATTAGATTCTGAGTATCTTTCTACACATAAACTCATCCTTAGGCAGCAAGGAGCCCTTAAAAGATGTTCAGGTATTGACATATTACAGGTTTTGCATTTTAGAGTTTCTGGTAACTTGTTTAGGTTATTCTGGAAATGCCAACACCAAGAGACAAAATAGTAATAAAAATAAGAGCTGGAATTTATGGTTACCATGGATAAGATACTCTTTGAAGCATTTATCATGAATATTTTATGCTCACAAGAACCATGTGAGGTAATTTTATTATTGATTTTGTTACATAGATGAGGAAAAGAAGGCGCTGAAAAGTGAAGTAACTTGCAGGTCACATCTGTCTAGCCAAAGCTATGGTTTTTCTAGTAGTCATATATGGATTTGAGAGTTGGACTATAAAGAAGACTGAGCTCCGAAGAATTGATGCTTTTGAATTGTGGTGTTGGATAAGACTCTTGAGAGTCCCTTGAACTGCAGAGAGATCAAACCAGTCCATCCTAAAGGAAATGAGTCCTGAATATTCATTGGAAGGACTGATGCTGGAGCTGAAACTCCCATACTTTGGCCATCTGATGCGACGAGCTAAATCGTTAGAAAAGACCCTGATGCTGGAAAAGGTCAAAAGCAGGAGAAGGAGATGACAGAGGATGAGATGGTTGGATGGGATCACCGACTCAATGGACACGAGTTTGAGCAGCTCTAGGAGATGGAAAAGGACAGGGAAGCCTGGCGTGCTGCAGTCCATGGGGTTGCAGAGTCAGACACGACTGAGCAACTGAGCAGCAACAACAGGATGTGAAGCCAGGCAGTCTGGATCAGAATCTGTGTAATTAAATAACACAGCTATATAATAAAGAGATTGTTGCCAAACTGATGATGAGTAATTTAAACATTAGGTATAAACATTCAGAAAGGAACTAGGAAAGATAAGTTGTACGTGGTTCTTGCAAACCCAAAGACTGTAGCCTACCAGGTTCTTCTGTCCATGGGATTTCCCAGGCAAGAATACTGGAGTGGGTTGCCATTTCCATCTCCAAGGGATCTTCCTTGAGCAGGGGTCAAACCCGCGTCTCCTTCACTGGCAGGCCATTTACTGCTGAGCCACCAGAGAAGCCACTAAGCTCTGTACCAGTGCTACCAGTTCCAAGTCTCAAAACACCCCAGGAGGGAGGAGACCAGCCCAGAGACCTTAAGTGACTTGTCTCAGGCCACAGAACTAGTACCTTGAAACCTGCTTAAGGCCAGGGCTAGAACTTGAAACTAGAGCTGCCTGCTTCCCACCTAGACAGACGAGTGAGACATTGAAAGAATCTTGTGCTGTGGAGACAGAAAAAGGAGTTGATTAGTGTCACAGACTGTACTCTGGTTCACTGAATCGCATGCAAGAGTCCAAGGGCCATATATTTGCAGTTTACTTAGATCCAGAGTCATATTCAGCTTAGTTTGTGAGTTTACTTAGCTCAGGGGTAATACACTCGACCAGAACAGACGGCTGTTCTTGGCAGAGTTCTCCTTGCCTCCCTCAGCTCCATGGAGACACAGTGGTTGTCACGGCTGGTCTGAGGAGCTGGTGCAGGTTTGAGCAGGCCAAAAGCTCTGAATGTTCCCTCTTGCCAAATGCTGTCACATATGCCTTCCTGGTACACCAGGCTCAGAGGCTGTAAATAACAAGACCCTTCCAATAACAGGATGCACACACTGAAACTAATAAGACAAGCTTCCAATTTGTTATTCCCAATTTGCTTACATTTCTGTATGACTGCCCTAATAGGGTGCTGGTGGTGCTTTTCCCTACATGATGTCCTTCTATAACAAGGACCACACAGGTGTGGCTAGCTTCCCTGATGGCCCAGTGGTAAAGAATCTGCCTGTCAAGCAGGAGATCCCTGGATTGGGAAGATCCTCTGGAGAAAGGAATGGCAACCCACTCCAGAACTCTTGCTTGGGAAATCCCAACGACAGAAGAGCCTGGTGGGCTACAGTCCATGGGATGCAGTGAGTCAAACATGACTTGGCGATTAAACAATAACAAGGATGATCATAGCAATGATCATAGCAACAGACTGAGGAATTAATACTCTTCTACCAAAAGGTCAACCATTAGGATGCAGAATTAGATAACTGTGAATAATGATAGCTTTGCATAAGAAAAGGTAAGAAGATGAATATTAAAAGGCTATAAAAGTTAGTTTCTAAAAGGATTTCCACTCAAGTGACTGGATGCAGATCTGTCTCAATCTTCAGGAGACTGAAAGGTAATAGCAGGGTAGGGGGAAAGGGCATGAAAATGATCAGGGTAGGCAGTATCAGCACTATTATCCCCACCAAAATTTTTGTAAATTACTTATTTTTTATACAAAATTTGCATAAAAGTAAAGTATTTACGTAAAGTGAGCTCTTCTATATCTCATGATAAACAGTTACATGATAATGAAACTTTTGAAAAGTTGATAGTAACAGAGCTGCTTCTCTCTAGGCAGAACATTCTGATCTTGTTATTTACTTTTATTTTGTCTTGTTCTGAAAATGATTTGAGTTATCTTATAAAATTCATAATCTATATAACATAAATAGATGAGAAAAAAAGCTCAGGAAAATAAACCTCTGGATAAATGTATGTGTGTGTGTGTGTGTGTGACAGAGAGAGGGATTTGGAGTTTGATAAATACTTTAAAAACAGTAGTTGTCATTTAGTTTCTGATTCAGCATAAACCCTCCCTCCATAGGTTATTATGATTAAAAAATATGTCTTTTAATTTGACAAAATGCAAACATATCTTTACTAGAAGAGAAAGTGGTGGAAAACCTCTCTTGAGAAAAGTGAATAGACAAAGAAAGATTTCTCATCCCAGACAAAAGAAAATAACCTAGGAAGGGAGCCAAAAAAAAGAAGATTCCAAGGAGAGAGATGGAAAGTAATGCCAAGAGGCAAACACATAAAGAAGATTTAGAGATCTGACTAATTAAAAATTTAAAAGCTTTATTTGTCAAAAACATCATAAACAACCCAAATGTTCTCAGATAGAGGACAGGTTGAAACAATCTAAGAGCACTTGCTGTGTAGGTGGGAGCTTGCTGAGCCAGGGAGGTCTTTGGTTGAGGGAGGTTAAGTATCAGTTCAAGGTCACCAGCCAAGATGTGAGCAGACAGATCTGTGTTCCGTATCATATCCTCTTAGACCTCATGCTTATTTCTCACTCTATAGATTTCCCTGGGATTTATCTGTTTCATTCTCTTTTAAAGATTGTTGTTTCCTTTATTATTTCTATAAATTTTGCTTTGTTTTATATCCAATATATTCTTCAAGGATTCTTCATTTTTCAATAATTTTCTTATTAACTATTCTGTTAATGTTCATTAAA
>SJYC01007735.1:0-12031 GCA_006408675.1 Madoqua kirkii | reverse complement strand
ATGTTCATTAAATAAATACATGATGTTCTGACTGGTTATTTATGGTACACAGAATTTTTTTTTTTGGTGGTCCAAAGCTACATTACATTCTCATTTTTTATTTTTCAGTATATATTCTTAAATTTTTGGTGGATAGAATAATGGTTTCTGAAGATAATTATAACCAGGTTTCCTTTTTTCCAATAATGAAGTTACTTTTTATCTCTCATGTCTTAATGTCTACACCAGAACTTTAGAACTATACGAAGTGATGCAGGAGATTTCTGATACCCTTATTTAGTCCATTAATAAGAATTCTGCTAATATTCATTGTTTAAAAAAGCCCACTCATGTTTTTATGTTAGGGTTTTTGTTGTTGTTGTTGTTTACAAATGCTGCTTTAAAGTGGTTATTCTCTATCATTTTGAGATATGCATTTCCCTGTTCTTGGTTTTATGTTTTCTTTTTAAAATAGGAATAAGTGATGAATTTTATTGACTAACCTTTTAGCTTCTATTCTGTGGAGATTTTTTCTTTTAGGGTTTATTGAAATAAATCTTAAATCATTCGGAGAAGGCAATGGTAACCCACTCCCGTGCTCTTGCCTGGAAAATCCCGTGGATAGTGGTGCCTGGCAGGCTGCAGTCCATGGGTCGCTAAGAGTCGGACACGACTGAGTGACTTCACCTTCATGCAATGGAGAAGGAAATGGCAACCCACTCCAGTGTTCTTGCCTGGAGAATCCCAGGGACAGGGGAGCCTGGTGGGCTGCCATCTATGGGATCACACAGAGTTGGACACAACTGAAGCGACCTAGCAGCAGCAGCAGCAGCTTAAATCATTAAGCGTCTTGATGTTATCATTCCTTGCATTCCTAATGGATAGAAATGTTACACTGTTGTGAGAGATTATGTTGGTGTAGTACTTTCTACTTTGGTTTGCATAAAAACCACCTGGGACAAATGCCAAAGTGCAGATTCTATGGACACTCCTGGAGATTCGGGATTCAGTAAGTCCAGGATGAGGTTGAGAACTTGAATTTTTAGAAGAACCTCTTCCATATTATGATCCTAACATGTGATACACAGTCCAAAATTTGAGAAACATGATTAAATGCATCTTTGAGTTAACTTATTAGTATTTTTGTCATTGTTGCAATAATGTGAAAAGTGAAAATAATCTATTTGATTTTAAGGATTGACATATTTTTTGTCCTCTGGGTTTGCTGAAAGTAAAAATGTTAGTCACTCAGTCGTGTCTGACTCTTTTTGACCTCATAGATGGTAGCCTTCCAGGCTTTTCTGACCATGAGATTCTCCAGGCAAGAATACTGGAGTGGGTTGCCATTCCCTTCTCCAGCAGATCTTCCCAACTCAGGGATAAAATCTGTGTCTCCTGCATTGGCAGACAGATTCCTTATCACTGAACCATCAAGAAAGCCTGTGGACTGAATTGCGTCCCCTCAGATCCATATGTTAAAGTCTGAACCTTCAAAGTGATGGTATTTGGAGACAAGACCTTAGGGGGCTGATAAGCATTTGATGAGGTCATGAGGGTGAGGCCTTAATCATGGGATGAGTGCCTTTATAAGGAGACCAGAGACCTTGCTGTCCACAATGTGAGCTTATACTGAGAAGATGGAATCTAAAAACTAGGAATAAAGTCTCACTAGGAACAAATCTCTGCAAGACCTTGATCTTGGATCTCCAGCCTCTAGAGCTGTGAGAGAAAAAAAAATTCTTCTGTTTAAGCCACCCATTCTTTGGTATTTTCTTACAGCAACCTGAGCAGACTAAGATACCCACTGTAGAATTAATTTTTGAAGTAAAATATACAAAGATAGCTGAGTATAATAAAGCACTATTTGAGACATACATTCTACAATTTAAAAAGTCAATATTTTTCAGTTGTTTAAATCAGTTATCCAGTTTGCTGAGGCAGTTTCAGCTTGGATTTTGTATTTGTAACAATACAACAGTTTTTAGAGTGACTCCCTGAATCTCCTACATGCTATACAATTGTTAAGTTAATTTTCTTTTGTAAACCTATATTTACTTTTATTTATTTATTCATTCATTCACTCAGCCACTCATTCATTCATTTTGAAGACTCTTAGGCAATGAAGTCAGTGTCAGGGACTGGAAATCTAGTGTGTATTGACATATCCTAAAAACAAGGTATTCAGAATAGATATAGATTATGTACAGGAAACTATGAAGTTCAGAAAGGAGAGAACTTCCTTTTGGTAGGGTGCAGGAATCAAAATTTGAGCTGGCTCTTGGTGTTTGAATAGAATTTTAACAGGTGGAGATGAAGAAAAGGGTAGCTCAACCACAAGGCCTAAAACAACAAATTCACAAGGCATAAAAAAGAAAATTGTAAGTTCTACAAGAACAATTACATGTAGCTTAGTTTAGAGTATACACAGGGAAGCTAAAGCAGAAAATCTAATGTTAAGTCACATTGTGAAAGGTTTTCAATCACAGACTAAATTTTCCAGGTTTTGCCCTGCAGATAAGGGAGAAGAATTACAGGATTTTGACAGATCTACCTCAAGGAACAGTGGAAGCAACAATAATTGGAACAGGTGCTTGAATTTTAAATCTGTTTTCAAAATGGCTCTGGCACATCATTGTTCAGGAGGTAGATGAATCAGTAACACTGAAGGAGAGATATTCAGGCTGTGATAATCTCCCAGATGAGAGCAGATAAAATCACCAAGGTAGAAAAGAGGTAAAAAGAGAAGACTAGAAAACTGAGGTCAGAATCATTCATGGACAAAAAGAAAAGAAATGAAAAAGATGTATTAAGAGGAGAGGAATTATCCAAAATCGTGATGCTAAAGAAAGTTATGATGCTTCCTTCAGAAGGAAGTGGTTTAGTCCTGCCTTGCATTATACTTTACATTTTTTGTGCTTATCTCTTTTCCTTTCAAACTGAAACTAAATTTATTTATTATTAGAGCAGGGATTATTATTTGTACTTTGACAAAGTTCAACACTATGCCTAATATACTACTAAAATCATTTGCTTGTATTCAGTTGCTTTCTTGTTACCACTTTTCACAATATTTAAATAATTATAAAAATGCTCATTGCTAACATTTATTAAATTTATAATGGACCGTTCTGGGTGCTTTACATGGATTATTCGCTTAATTCTCACAATAACCAAGAGAAGTATTTGCCAAGTGGGACAACGTTCATTAGACAGATAAGGATAGAGGAACAACCCAAAAGTGTGTGTCCTTCACGCTGAGGAATCCTGGAAGTCACCTTGAATGTTAAAACTCTGTGTGTTTTTCTTTTTTAATATTTTATTTTTCATTGATTGATGATTGAGTTACAATATTGGTTTGATTTCTGTCATATAGCAATGTGAACTAACCGTAGGTGTATATATGTCCCCTCTGTCTTGAATCTCATCCTACCACTCATCCATTGCTACCCCTCTAGGTTATTACACAGCCCCGTTGGAGTTTCCTGAGTCATACAGCAAATTTCGCACTGCTGCTGCTGCTGCTGCTAAGTCACTTCAGTCGAGTCTGACTCTGTGCGACCACTTGAACGGCAGCCTACCAGGCTCCCCCGTCCCTGGGATTCTCCAGGCAAGAACACTAGAGTGGGTTGCCATTTCCTTCTCCAATGCAGGAAAGTGAAAAGTGAAAGTGAAGTCGCTCAGTCGTATCTGACTCTTAGCGACCCTATGGACTGCAGCCCACCAGGTTCCTCCGTCTATGGGATTTTCCAAGCAGGAGCATTGGCGATCTATTAACATATGTTAGTGTATATGCATCCATGCTACTCTCTCCTAGGAATTCACCTTGAATGTTAAAACTCTGTGTTAGTTTTTTTCTATCATTGCTTTAAAGAGGTTATTTCCTAATCATATACTTTGTACAAAGCATATGTCAGATGTTTCAATGGGGAGGGGGTCAGTGATCCATAGTTATTAGAAAAGTTTCATTTTCTTCATCATCAGTTTTAACCATCTTTTCCCTCTAGAAAGTAAAAAGCTCAGATTCCATTCCCAGCAGATATAACAGATCATTTGAAATACACTTAAGGTTGCTAGGTAAAGCCTAATTCCTATTTTTCACAAAAGATAAAATAAGTGTTGGTGAGGATGTAGAGAATCTGTAACCTTGTGCACTACTGGTAGGGAGGTAAAATGGTGTAGCCACTGTGGAAAACAGTATGGCAGTGCCTCAACAAATTAAAAGTAGAGTTGCAGTGTGATCCAACAATCTCACTACTGGGCATGTACTCAAAAGAACTGAAAGCAGAGTCTCAAAGAAATATTTGAGAGCCATATTCAAAACAACATTATTCACGATAACACAAAGGAGGAAGCAGCCCAAGTGTCCATCGATGATTGAATGAGTAAACCAAATGTAATATACACATACAATGGAATATTATTCAGTCTTAAAATGAAAGGGAATTCTGACTCTGGCTACAACTTGGGTGAACCGTGAGGGCACTATGCTAAGTGAAAGTAGCCAGTCACAAAAAGAAAAATATTTTAATATTCCACTTATATGAGGTAGCTAGACAAGTCAAATTCATAGACAGAAAATAAAATCATTGTTACCTGGGGCTGGGATGAGAGGAGAAGGGGAACTCATTATATAATGAATATAGAGTTTTAGTTTTGCGAGATGAAAGAGTTCTGGCTATTGGCTGAAGAACAATGTGACTATACTTAAATTATTGAACTGCACACTTAAAAATTGTTAAAGTGACAGTCACTCCATTGTGTCTGACTCTTTGTGACTCCATGGACTATACAGTCCTTGGAATTCTCCAGGTCTGGAGTGGGTAACCTTTCCCTTCTCCAGGGGATCTTCCCAACCCAAGTATTGAATCCAGGTCTCCCTCATTGCAGGAGGATTCTTTACCAGCTGAGTGGCAAGGAAAGCCCAAGAATAATGGAGTGGGTAGCCTATCCCTTTTTCAGGGGATCTTCCCCGCAGAGGAATTGAACCGGGGTCTCCTGCATTGCAGGCAGATTCTTTAGCAACTGAGCTATCAGGGAAGCCCTAAAAACTGTTAAGTTGGCAAATTTATTATATGTATTTATGTAAACTGGAATCAAGTTTGCTGGGTGAAATATCAGTAACCTCAGATGTGCAGATGATACCACTCTTATGGCAGAAAGTGAGAGGAAATAAAGAACTTCTTGATGAAAGTGAAAGAGGAGAGTGAAAAAGCTGGCTTAAGACTCAACATTTAAAAAACTAAGATCATGACATCTGGTCCCATCACTTCATGGCAAATAGATGGGGAAACAATGGAATCAGTAGCAGACTTTATTTTCTGGGCTCCAAAATCACTGTAGTTGGTGTCTACAGCCATGAAATTAAAAGGCACTTGCTCCTTGGAAGAAAAGCTATCAACAACCTAGACAGCATATTAAAAGGCAGAGTCATTACTTTGCCAACAAAGGTCTGTCTAGTCAAAGCTATGGTTTTTCCAGTAGTCATGTATGGATGTGAGAGTTGGACTATAAATAAAGCTGAGCACCAAAGAATTGATGCTTTTGAACTGTAGTGTTGGAGAAGACTCTTGAAAGTCCTTTGAACTGTAAGGAGATATAATCAGTCAACCCTAAAGGAAATCAGTCCTGAATATTCATTGGAAGAACTGATGCTAAAGCTGAAGCTTCAATACTTTGGCCACCTGATGGAAAGAACTGACTCTTTGGAAAAGACCTTGATGCTGGGAAAGATTGAAGGCAGGAGGATAAGGGAACAACAGAGGATGAGATGGTTGGATGGCATCGCTGACTTGGTGGACATGAGTTTGAGCAAGTTCTGGCAGTTGGTGGACAGGGAAGCCTGGCGTGCTGCAGTCCATGGGCTCGCAGAGTTGGACACTACTGAGCAACTGAACTGAACTGAATTGAGTATTGCTAAAATTACAAAAAATTTAAAGCCTTAATTCAGTTATTCTCATATAAGGTGCACACTTGTTTTTTTAATCATTTTATACACACCTTATGAACAATGTATTCTGATATGAAGAATGCCCCATTATTTTGTATAGGTTTGGCTATATGTGTGGTACATATATAGATTCAAAAATGAAAGAATACAGACCAGGTAGGAAAAAAAGATAAAATGAATGAATGTTCACATGCCGGTTACTAGTAGTGTGCTTAACTATTCAAAATGGGAACTTTTCGAATGCTTTAATTTAGGTTTCCTGATAAAAAACCTATTTTTGACTTGAAATGAAGAACAATTAATTCTACTATAGGCTTCAGTAGTGATGATAATATTGGGACCCGATTATACTTTATAATGATACCAGATAGGGTAATTTAAAAGATGTTTTATTGGATCTATAAAGGGATCACTGTGTGACCTGCATTTAAAAAACCCACTCTGCAAAGAATTATCTATGGTTAGGCTGTTATTGTTAGGTCAAGTTATAAGTTTGAAGTTGATTAATCCCTTTCTGGGGGTGATTGTTTCAACTTGTACTGTTTACAATTAATCCCTTCTGTAATCTTGCCTTGAGTTATTTTAATGTGAATCTCAAAATCCATGCAATATTCATATCTCATATATAGACACATAATAGTGGGCAATAGTCTTGCTATTATCTATGGATTAATTCAAATTTGATAGAATTATCTCTCTCCAGAGATAGATTATGAAAGACTTTTAAAAGAACAGATTTCCATACTAACTTTGAACTTAATCAGCTATTTCATAATTATTCCAGGACTGCTACAAGGAATCCCATGGCTTTTTATTATTCATAGCTGCAAGACAAAATGTGTGCAACCTTTCTTCATTTTAGGAGGTGGCAAAAGGTCTCAGAGATTACCCTTCACATGTTAATATTTCAGAACTCTATTATTTTGGCATGGTGGTAAAAAAGAAAAGTAACTTTCGAGATTCTTCATGATTTTTCCCTTTCCTTATTCTCTAACGCATCTTTCATGTAACTAAAATTTTTTTACTGCTTCTGCAGTTATTGAAAGAACTTTCATTTAAAATATTTCATTTGGGAAAATGTTGGGTTTTTGCCATTTGAAACACAAATGCACATGAAAGAGCTGACTTCTTCAATTGTATTGTTTGTTTCTCTTTAATTGCTGCCAACAAACTAGATTCCAAAAAGGTTTTCAGGACAGTGCTTATTAGTCACAACTGCAATTCCGGACCCCGTTTTTGCTTTTTCCCTTTCTTGTTTTTATTTTTTATTGGCTAATAATTTATATATTTAAAACTATACTTTTACAAAATTAAATTCTTATGAAGAATATACATATGTGTGCTCCCAACATTTCTATCAAATTACATATTGCATTGCTACATTGGAAAAGACCCTGATGCTGGGAAAGACTGAAGGCTGAAGGGGACGACAGAGGATGAGATGGTTGGATAGCATCACTGACTCAATCGACATGGGTTTGAGCAAGCTCTGGGACTTAGTGATGGACAGGGAGGCCTGGCGTGCTGCAGTCCCTGGGTTTGCAAAGAGTCGGAAATGACTGAATGACTGAAGACAGACAGACCTAAGACAGGTAAAGTATTTGATTGCATAGGCAGGTATAAATTCAATTAGAAGTGTTTTCAAGTCTTTATTTTGAGGTGGTTACATAAAGGACTGATGACAAAGCTGAAGCTCCAATACTTTGGCCACCTGATATGAAGAGCTGACTCATTGGAAAAGACTCTGATGCTGGGAAAGGTTGAGGGCAGAATTCAAGCAAACTCCAGTACACAGTGGAAGACAGAGGAGCCTGGTGTGCTGCAGTCCATGGGGTCCCAAAGAGTTGGACCTGACCTAGTGACTGAACAACAAATTAATTCATGAAGACATAAGAAAACGTTTTGTTCTTTCAGTTGTACATTACAACCTGCTTATATGACTTTTCCACCCAGAACTGTAAGGAAGTCAAGGAGCAATTTTTCCTTGGTATGTATATGGTGTAAAATCTCCACAGCTGATTCTGATATACAACCTGATTGAAGATCACTGGGCTAGATGTATATCCCAATCCTATTCCTAGGAGAAGGACAGCACATGAGTAGCAAAAGTCCAGTGGCAGGGATCCTGTGCATTCAAGGCAGGCAGTATTGATTGATTCTGGGGCTTCTGCAGACTAGCCTCAGTCTTCATTTTCAGGAAGTTAACCCTTGGGCACAAAAGTTGGAACCTGTTTGTCACCCTTTGTCTGAAACATTCTCAACCTTTGCAAAGGGATCATAGTCTCTAAAGACTCTTGAAAGTGAAAGTGTCAATCATGCAGTCATGTCCGACTCTTTTCGGTCCGTGGATGTAGCCTCCCAGGCTCTTCTGTTCAAGGGATTCACCAGGCAAGAATACTGGAGTAGGTTGCCACTCCCTTCTCTAGGGCATCTTCCCAACCCAGGGATCATAACTGGGTCTCCTGCATCTCCTACATTGCAGGGGCATTCATTGCCAACTCAACCAACTCTATTCTCTGTGCTGTAAAGTAGTATCAAATGATATCATGGCATTTCAACAAGTGCAGTTTTCAATTAATGGAAATAATTGAATTTAGTGCTTTTCTATTTTCTGGGAGTAATTCTCCTTTCATTGTCAGTAATTTAGGTTCACATCCAGAGAATATATTGTGGGTCAAATTTGGTAATATTTGGTAAGATTTTCCTTTTAGTCTCACTGCCTAAGAAAAAAAATGTAGCCTAGGAGTAAGCACCCAAAGTCTGTATTCATGGTGTCTCAATCCAAGCTGTGGCTCTCTTTCACTTATTCTGTGATCTTAGGAAGATAGCAGACCTTTTTCATTGCCTTGACTTACTAATTAGCAAACAGATATATAAGAGCTGTGAGAAATAACTGCATGAGAAGCAATTAATACTCTACCAGTGGACAGAAGATCCTCAACAGTTGTGGATTATTATTATTATTCATAGAATTTAGAACGACTATTTTCTATCATCTTTCCTAAGGAATCTTTTTTGATAGTAGAATTTTCAGAAATTTATTTGTTTTAAACATAGTCTTGTAAGCTCTTTGGGAATTATTTATCACTGTTTAATATATATATGTATAGCTATGTCTATAAAAAGATGAATATTACTTGCTTTCAAAATCTAGAATATCTGTAGATGATCCCTCATCTGTCTTTTGTCTATCTACTCATCCATCCATCCATTCATCCATCTTTTCAATAAATATTTGACAAGTGCCTTCCACAGGCACTGCACTGACAAAACAAAGATAAACAAGGCGTATTATCTGTCTTTAATGATCTCTCTAGTTCTCTGATGGGAGAGACAGATAGACAGGCAATTATAATCCTGACTTTTAAGTACTATGAAATAACCATGCTTGGGGTGATATAAAAAGGGCACAGAGGATGAGTTTCAATGCCTTGAAGGTCAGGGAAGGCATTTAGTTTTCCTAGTAATGATCAGTTTATTTTAAAGGAATCGTTTTTCAGTTGACCTTAGCCAAAAATTACCTTAGATAAATGAGTTCATAGCCTTATAGAAAACACTTAGGGCAAACCGGGCTTCATTCAAAGCTGGAAGAAAGAGGCTTCTTTTTTAATCTCATGGCTATTTTACTTTAGGGAGCAGAACATACTGATTATGGCTATTTTGCTGCCTTTCAGTCCTGTTTTCCAAAAGGGTGTTGTTGTATTTTATATAGCCGAGTTGAATAAATTCCAGTACTTACCACTGAATTTACTGCATGTGAGGCTGACTTGTCCCCTCGATCACAAAATAAATTCACTAGGGAAAGTTTTCATCCCACTTTTATATTTTAGAAATAAATCATTTTTTCTTCACAAAACACATACAAAGCTGTAAAATTTATGCGTTAATAATTATTTTAAGTCCTATAAATGCTAGGTTATTTTATAGTATGGCCATAGGAACCTTTTTTATTTTCCCCAGATCTTTTAATTTTATCTAGTGAAATAGGACATTGATTATATAGAATCTTCATAGTTTTGAATTTGGAAAACTGTGTGCTTTTATCATGTTGAGTTTGCTTGCTAATGTGAAATGTTTAGATACCTGTGCTCTGACTTTACCTGTGCTCTGACTTTTCAATGTCCCTGGAAAGAAGAAATCATATTATCTCATCACTGGGAATTTACAGGGTACTCAATGTATCAGTGAGTCAGTAACAAATCCAGTTTAAATGAAAGAAAGAAAAAATGAAAAGATTGCAAAAGCCCTGAAGATCATTACTCCTGGCACATTCAAACATGGTATTAAATTTAGGAGATAGGACATTGCCATGGGCACAAATACATGCCAGCTGCATAGGTTAATGATGATAAGGCTTGCCAGCTTCACTCTTGGTGTTTTTTTAACCCCCTTTAAGAAATGTTTTTGAACTATTTCAAATAATGAAGAACTAAGCAATACATTCATTCTTTATTTATGAACCAGAAACCAATCAGCGTTGGAAAGGTAATCATTAAAACACACAAACATGGCTGTTTTGGTAGAAGAAGCCATATGGAAGAATGGAAATCCCTTCATTATTTTTGAAGACTATCGATAGTTTCCAAAGGAAAGCCTTTCCTGACTCTTTCATGAGTGTAATTCAGTCTTGATGAAGTAAAAAGTGAAAGCAGAAGGCTAAGTGCTCCATCTAGAGTACAAAGGAACCAAGCTTACAAAACGGGAAGGGATCATTTAGAGAAAGGATTTTTCAGAAATATCTTTCATAGAAGAAACAGATGGGACAAAGAAGAAAAACTATCTCCATTGCTTGTAAACTTAAAAATTGCTTTTTGTTCATTGAATTAGAATTCATTTAGAGTTCTAGAATTAGAATCAGTTAGAATTCTCAGAATTTGCTTGCTGTCTTAAGAACTTCTTAGAAATTGTTTGCAAACTTGTTCTGTTTCTCAAATTAATCAGTCCAATCATAGAGAGCATTTCAATAATCTAGCCAGCTCCCTGAATGCATTAAAAAAAATTGTGCAGGTCACCTAAAATATTGAAAAGTAAATATGGCATCAGCTTTTTAATTATTGTTTAACACAATATGTTTAAAATCATCTTCCATTATTAATGCAGCATTGGCTGAGTTTCAAATACTGAATATCATAGCATCTCCCATATTTGTCCCCCAGAAGACCATACTCATAAAATGCTTTATTTTGTTAATATTAATATCCACTTTTTCTTTTTTCCCTGGGCAATAATTAGAGATTTATCACTTACCACCAGGCTCATAAAATCAAGCTTCAGGTCCTCTCACTCTTATGGAGTGTCATTGAAAGGCCATAGACAGAGAATCTTACCAAGTGGCAAAGTGGTAAAGAATCTGCCGACAGTGCAGGAGATTCAGGAAACGCTGGTTGGATCCCTGGACCAGAAAGATCCCCAGAGGAAGAAATGGCAACCCACTCCAATATTCTTGCTGGGAAAATCCTATGAACAGAGGAGATTAGCGAGCTATAGTCCATGGAGTTGCAAAGAGTTGGACACAACTGAGTGACTGAGCATGCATGCATATTAAATAAAAGTAGAATTGAGGACACATTTCCACTGGCTTTAGTGAGATCTACTTAGTAGTTTCACAGTCTTTTTGTTTGTATAAAAATTAAGCTAATATTAGTCAGGCTGATATAGGAATAAATTACAGTGATATTCTCATTCACCAATATGCTGATAACTCTGCAGCAGAAACATTTGGATAATAGAGGAGAATAGTGGAAGCAGAAGTCTGTCCCTTGCAAATTCTTCCAAATTGTACAGCTCACAAATATGATTAGGGATTGTTATATTTATCACAGATTGCTTCAAATTTGAAAGTAATCATGGAAATTTACATTGACCTTACCAAACAAGTTTCAAACTGAAAGAGATGTTTTAAAATTACCACCATAAGTAAATGTCCATTGAGGAAAAACTGTTACTTATTAAAAAAATTGTTGTATAAAGAAGTAATCATAGAACATGTAAACCCCAAAATGTAAGAAATAAAAGCACCAGTCTATGTTCAATACAGGATACAGGATGCTTGGGGCCGGTGTATGGGATGAACCGGGGGGATGGGCAGGGAAGGGAGGTGGGAGG